>BQNB010022863.1:33822-52933 GCA_026074375.1 Tanacetum coccineum | reverse complement strand
CACCTCAATAATCATAAATCAAATATTAAAATTTTAATAATTCAACAAAATAAAACCCCAAACGGGTTATCATCATTATCATCATCATCATCATCGATCATTAATTCAAAACTACAATCACCAAATCACTAACATAACATGATGAAAAAAACTAACTAAATATCTCAGCCACTTCATCAAAACTTAATAGATTCAAGATCATGGATGCTTTGCAGATCAATCATTAATTCACAAGACTCTATCCCTAAAAAATCCAAATCCATCAAACCTTAACATTTGACATCAACAATGTAAGCCCTTAACATTTCTTGAAATCATCATTGCAACAATTAACCATGATGTCATCAAACATTTTAACAAAATCATATAAATCAAACATCTTAAACCCTCTTCACTCATCTCCAAAACCTTCATCACCTTTTAAAAAAAAATAGTGTCACCGAAATAAGAAGACATTTATTTCTTTGGTACCCGTATTCATCTTCTGCTTTGGTTCCTGTATTCCTCTAAAGTCATGATCATTAGCTTGGCAGACGGCGGAGACAATGGCGGCAGTAGCGGCTAAGAGCACATGATGTTGGCAAATGTGAGACGGCGGAATTTGGTGGTTTGAAGAAAGAAAGAGATAGGTGTTTGTTTTTTTAAGAGAGATAAAATAGAGAGATGAAAATGGTGTAATGAATTTTGTTAGTGTGTTAGGTTTTTATACTCGTATGTGAGTTTGTGGTTTACACTTAAATTATGTTTAATGGACCGTTACAAATGGACCACATGAATGCAACATTTACAATTTGTCAGAATTGATGACAATACCAATGTTAGCAGTTACAAGTTGACTGAATTGAAAAACGTATATGAGCCGTTACAACTTTACCATTTAATTGGTTGTTACATATTTTGGTGTGTTACAGGTTTTGGCTATTAAAGGATTTTAAAGGCTTTTAAATGTGTATGGTGAACATTTACTAATGGTTTTACATCTTTCCCAATAAAGTAATCATTTTTACTTAATTTTTTAAGACTTCTAAAAATAGATGGGCTAAATGTTTTATAAAGTACGAGAAAGGTGTTTGTGTTTTTAAGAGAGATAAAATAAAGAGATGAAAATGATGTAATGAATTTTGTTAGTGTGTTAAGTTTTTATACTCGTATTTGAGTTTGTGGTTTACACTTAAATGATGTTTAATGGACCGTTACAAATGGACCACATGAATGCAGCCGTTACAATTTGACTGAATTGATGACAATATCAATGTTAGCAGTTACAAGTTGACTGTTTTAAAAAACGTATATGGGCCGTTACAACTTTACCATTTAATTAGTTGTTACATGTTTTGGGGTGTTACAAGTTTTCGCTATTAAAGGATTTTAAAGGCTTTTAAATGTGTATGATAAATATTTTCTAATGGTTTTACATCTTTCCCAATAAAGTAATATTTTTTGCTTAATTTTTTAAGACTTCTAAAAATGGATGGGCTAGATGCTTTATAAAAAAAAGTGTTTGTATTTTTAAGAGAGATAAAATAGAGAGATGAAAATGGTGTAATGAATTTTGTTAGTGTTTTAGGTTTTTATAATCGTATTTGAGTTTGTGGTTTACACTTAAATGATGTTTAATGGACCGTTACAAATAGACCACTTGAATGCAGTAGCTATAATTTGACTGAATTGATGACAATATCAATGTTAACAGTTGCAAGTTTACTGTATTAAAAAACGTATATGGGCCATTACAGCTTTACCATTTAATTGGTTGTTATATGTTTTGGGGTGTTACAAGTTTTGGCTATTAAAGGATTTTAAAGGCTTTTAAATGTGTATGATGTATATTTTCTAATGGTTTTACATCTTTCTCAATAAAGTAATATTTTTTACTTAATTTTTTAAGACTTCTAAAAATAGATGGGCTAAATGCTTTATAATATATTTCTCAATAGAGTATAGATATAGATTGTACCTATTACGCGTGACATGTTTTTATAGTGGCATTTTGTTAAGAATATGGTAAGATTTTGCATTATTAACGCATGATTATAGCAATATTGGAGAGCTGTTACTTTTTTCAGCTGTTACAAGTCTTAAGGTTGGAGGGTTGTTACTTTGGTTTTATAAATAAAAAAGGAGAAGATGAAAAAGTGGAGAAAAACTCACCAAAGAACATCGAGCCATCGAAAAAGAAAGAGAGAAAGAGATACAGTCACATGCATCATGTTGATAAGGTAGCAGTGGTTGGCAGCAGATGGTGATCAAGCTAAAGTAGGGGAGAGCAGGCGGTAGCCGGTCATTCTGGCGAGAGAATGGCAGAGACGGCGGCGGAAGCTGGCGGCAAACAGCGGCTGGTGGCGTCCGGCGTGGTGGTAAGGTCCGGCGTAGTAGTGACGTCCGGTGGTAGGGCCCGCGTGATGATGTGGGGGCGGTGGATGATAGTTTTTATGAGATGAGAGAATAGTGGTATTTTTGTTGTTTCTGTATTTATGTGGTATGTGAAATGGATTGTAGTTATATTTATAGTGATAAAATGTAACAGCTTTTTTAATGGTTTTTAAAGAGGTTGTTATATTGTTTGGCAGAATTTTATTGCTTGCATAAAAAGATTGTACATTATGTTTTGTAACTTGGATTGTAACAGCCTTTTTAATGGCTTTTAAAGAGGGTGTTAAATTGTTTGGCAGAATTTTATTGGTTGCATAAAAAGATTGTACAACGTGCATAAGGATTTCCACTACTTAAGACTTCTTTTTATAGTAATCTTTTTTACTTAAAATTTTAAGTACTTCTAATTTTAGAATTTTGTTAAATGCTTTATAAAGTAGTAGAGATGTATGCAGATAATGGGGTGTATTAAATGTGATGGATCAATTGCAATATATTCTTATTTACATAATAAATATTATAGTAATAAACTTATATTGATGTATTGGTATTTATTTGTACAATATCCGAACACCATTTCCTGCAACCTATTTTTTAGCTGATTCTTTAATGATATGTTTTTTTCTAAATTTCAGGAGCTTAGAAGGAAGTCATCGTTGACATCAATTCGTGCACAAACTATAAATGTGTCTCAGGCTCACACTTTAATCTTTGATATGGTCATCTGGGTCGAAACGGGTAAATATCAGGGTACTTATATGGCAACATACTAATAATGATGCATTTGGCGGTCCATAAACTCGGAGATGCTCTTTTCGTTTTATTGGTGAATGAGCCTAAAAGGCAGGAATGGTCATGGCCCTTGATTTCATTAAAGTTATGGTGAATGGTCATAGCCTTGGAACTAGGAGTTGCTACTGTCATTTTAATGGTGAACTAGCCAAATTACGTGACTCACTCATCAATAATTACAACGCATATACAAAGATTGCTTACATCAGTAACCACCGGTCAAGAAGGATATGCAGGTATTACAGCACCCTAGGACTACACTTAAGGTCTTTGTAACATAAATTATGTGGTTTTTGTGTAATATATCTGTCAAGCAAGATCTTGAAATGAACGGGTTGGCAGAAGATGTGGTTAGGTGGGTTCTCTCTTGGCGGAGTATATAATCGGCACCTTAAGCAACCTTTGATAACGCTACTATTGCAACGGAGCTAGCAAATATTATTGTTGTGATGAAGCTTGACAGTTTAGTAGGTTATATATAAGCGTTTGAAATGTTTTCATGGAATTCGTTAGCAGTTTCAGTTTTATAAGGCCACTTCACACGTCTATTTACTAAAACATGAATTGAATGTTATTGTTTTGTTTTTGAATCAGATGCTAAAACCTCGCGCTTCGTAGCGGTGACGCGGGTTGAAAACCTAGTACACTAAAATGATGAGCAATTAGAAAAGGCTATCTTGAGCCAGTCAAGTGGCTCATTGTTAGTTTAAGTCAATGAAGGGGTGTCAAGACAAAACAAACTCAGATGAGCATCTCATCGGAGCAAAGCTGTTTGTATTTTAAGGCTTAGTTTTAGAAAAAACGTTCTGGTGATAGCATTCTATAATCTTGAAAGAGTTAATTAAAAAATAAAAACTATTGCTGTTTGTATTTTATAGTCTTGAAAGTTAAAATTGAGTCTTGATTTACTATATGTGGTTTGCATTTTATTCGTAATATTTTGTGCATGGAATGTGGTAGAATAAAGTAAAAGTCAAAAGTCAATAGCTAGATGTAGGGACCAGTCAGTATATATTATCAGCTTGCAAACCTTAGTCAAGTAAAAAAAAATCAAAAATGACGTGTCGGTCATTTTTAATTCTCAGCCGGTAACATAGTGACATATTTACTATAACGTCACAAATTTTAAAGTTTTAATTTGTAACACTCCAAATTTATATAAGTATTAACAATAGACTTTTATATGGATAATAGAATATAAGAAAAGTCTTTTTGTTAAGTTTTATTTGAAATAAGAATCATTTGTGAAAAATAGTTAACAAAAAGGACTAACGGTGCAAAATACTTAACGGTAGGGACTAACGGTGCAAAATACACAATATGAGCAGAAATTACCCTTTTACCCTTGGTGATGTCGTGGCTCTCCAAGAGCTTTTTGGAGGGAAGATGTCTAGCTCATTCACAAATGGAAGAATTTCTTTAATGATTGTCTAATCATATACCAAGTGTGTTAGTAATCAAGAAAGAATCAAGAATTTAGAGTTATGATGGTTTGATTATGGAGGCTCAAGAAGGTTTAAGCTTAGAAATCCATTCCTTAATCATGGTATGTGTTAATGGGTTCATGATAGAAATTATGGTTTTATGCTAATTTGATTATTATATGAACCTTAATCTTGAATTATAATGAACCATGGATTAGATAATGATAATAATTCAGAATTATTAAAGTTGTGAAGTTTGTGTTTAGAGAATTAAGCTAATTCATGGCTTTTGATAAAGTTTATGCTTTATGATAATTAATAAAGGGGTGTTTGGCTAGAACTTAAATTAGCACTTAAATAAGTGATTTTGGCTTAGAGCCTAAAGAATAACTATCTAAACATGTCTAATTAGTTATGATATGAGTTTGGTAAAGATCGGGATAGCTTATTATGGGTTTTGGGTCGTTTTGGACATGTTTAAAAATGAGACAACAAGGCGTGTAGGATTTTGTACCGACTTTGAAAAATCAGAGAAAAATAACCATAGCTCCGTTGGAGATGTGCCTTGCATATCAGGAAAGGTAAAAGGGTCTACTTTCTAGCAAAAATATTTCCAGATCATGAATGTAAGTTTAAATTGGTCAAAATCAACTTAGTACAGCGGGTTATAGAAATTCTGCATAAAAAGAGGAGTTTGTAAAAAGCGTTTAAGTATGATTTAGAGCCTTATACGGTAATATTAAGTTGTATAAACCTATTATATGTTAAGATACATGATTTAGCAAGTTCTTATGATGTTAGTATGATTATATCATGGTTAGGTGCTCGTGAGAAGCTTACGGAATCTAATCAAGACCAAAGGTGAGTAACGGATTTAGTTTCATGTTGTTAGCATATACATGATGTATTAGTGTTGTTTAGCTTCGGATTATAGCTGAAGGTTGCCATGATTATCACGTCATGATTCAGGTTTAGCTAAAATCAAGTCAAGAATAGGATACCCGCAAGGGGTATCGTAGCCAAGTGTAGGATACTCGTAAGGGTTATCATAAACAAGTGTAGGATGCTCATAAGGAGCATCGCATATTATATTTAGGATGTTCACGAGGAGCATCACATTATGTTTAGGATGCTCATGAGGAGCATCATATCATGTTTAGGATGTTCAAAAGTAACATCGCTATTATGAGTAGGGTGCTCACAAGTAGCATCGTAAACATGTTTAGGGTGCCCAAGAAATGCACCAATATTCATTTAGTGTGCCTAAGAAGTGCACGATATAGAATTCCCATAGCAGCATCCTAAGTGGATGACCTATTCCTGTATAGTAGCATCCTAAGTGGATGACCCAAGCATCCTAAGTGGATGACCATAGCATCCTAAGTGGATGACCATGACATCCTAAGTGGATGACCATGTATCCTAAGTGAATGACCCATACTATAAATAGTACTTACATCCTTCATGGATGACCCGAGTAAACAAGCACGATGATAAAATAGTGCCCCAACAAGAGTAATCGTTGGCTAGGGAATTTATTATGTAGAATAGGATGATCAAGCATCTTCTAGTTATAGTATATGTTCAGAAATTATGCAAGTATTAAGAAGACAACAAGTTATACCAAATATAGAATCATTTGCTTATAATTCACGTTTAGAAATTAATGTTTATTCAGATTCCATTATCTCATTAAGTCACAAGGACTTACCGTTCTCAGTTTACATTTTTGAAGGTTATACTATGATAAGTGGGGCTCTTAGATGGTAGCTAGGAGTGCAATAGGAAAAGAAGACGGTTATGCTTACTCCTTAATATTGCTTGTGGTGCCCCAAACATTTTTAGAAGTCTTTATATATGTCAAATCATATTTATGTCCAATTTCAATTGATTTAGTAGTCACATGTATGTTTTGGCGAAACGGGTCTATATGGAGCGTTTGGATTAAAGCCCATAACATTGATTTCACGCTCCTAAATTTTATGTAAACCTTAACCATGTTATAATGTCATGTTCGGAAGTATTTTGTCCAGGTTATAAACATGTTTTTAGTGGTATAATCATTTGGGTTATCATGGGTTTAAATCACGACAAGTTTTGCGAAAAGTGGTTTAAAATTGGGCTCGGCCTAAGGTCGAGGACCTTAGCCGCCGGTCGTAGGAGACTTTGAGGTCCCCAGCCACCGGCCAAGGTTAGCCTGCCGCTGGCCAAGGGCCTTAGAAAGGTCTGAGTTTTTTTGTTTTTGTTTCTTTCATAAAAGATTAACCGTAAAGAGTTAGAATTGTTCAAAAGCTATTTAAAAGTCTTTTTTAACATAGAAACACTTTTAGAATCAAAATCATAATAGAATTTTAAAAATGATATGATTAATGACATCAAATAACATAACTTTTATTGCATCATTTATCCCATGTAATTAACCCATATTGTATAATTATTGCAAAGAATTGTTACTTAATCGTTTGTATTTGAGAATTGTAGTAATAATGGAGTACTTGGTAAAATTTGACTAAAAGGCACGCATACTGGAGCTTAAACAAAGATATTTTGAAGATCACTGTTCTGACATACCAATATGTCGTATCCATCAAGGAAGATACTGCGTATATGTGCCTGGACTTCACCAAAGACCACGAAGGAAACTAAATCAATACGTCGTATCTAGAAGAAGGCAATATGTCGTATTAAAGATATAAAATGTGAAGATTCTAGAAGATATCAAACGTGGTCCCTACTCTAAGAAATCCCCGATACGCCATATCGAAGACATTCGATACGCCGTATCGACCTGATTCCAGACCTTATAAATAGAAAACTCGAAAACGAGTTTTAGGTGTGCTAAATCATATTCTCAAAAGCTTTAAATTTATAAGGACTGAAAATACCAATTTTATTATAGGGAAACATACGGGTAAAAGTATAACCCACGTATGTAGTATAATCTTTTTAGGTAAGACCAGGTCGTCCACAGGGATTTGAGTAGTGTTTAGATAATCAGAAATAAAATAGACTTTAACGCAAATAACTTTTTGTTTTACCAATGATAATAAAGATGACTACTCGAATAATTAAAAATAATTCATAAGTGTTGGAAATGATTAAGATCTTGAAGATGGAACCTTTAACTTACAAAAGGATTTCTCGTCATAAAACGTTTTCACAAATTAACTTGATTAACTCAAGACTTATATTTAGTAGACTAGACCAAATGTGTCACTTAAATAGTTTAGTTACTTATTATATCAAAGCTTATTTTATTTATCAATTTACAAAAGTGAATTTCTTGACACATACGATAAAGATCACAGACAAATCTTTAAAACCACAAAGATCATAACGGATCTTTCGACCTATACCAATATGATTATATAATCTAAGTTGATAAACAAAAACCGATAAGATAGGATATAACAGGATTGCAACATAAGCTTGAGATTAAATGGATCAAGATCATACCAAACACTTATTCATTATCATAACATCACCAAGTAGTCATGATAGATTTAGCCTCTCATGGATAAGGAGTTCATAACATAACTTGCTTCAATAACAAACTTCATTATTAAACTAGTATGATGCTCTTCGTCATTCTTAGTTGTTTGATCTTGATTCCTCCAAGGATATGGTGTTTATGCTTGAAGAATAGTTTTGTGTGTGAGAAGATAGAAGAATGTGTGAGAGAAATGGGATTATTTTTGGATGGGATGAAATGGAATGAAATTCGGCCTCTATTTATAGGCTGAGTGAGGGGTGAAAGTGCGGTGCACAAGGAAAAATGTGCGGCGTACTTGGTGATTAAATGCGAAGGAATTAAATGTTTAGTGAAGAAGTTCAGTGCACAAAGGAAATTGTACGGCGTACTTAGGGTATTAATGCAGTAGCATTTAAGTCTTCATTTATTCTTCAATGTTAGATAGAAAGTGCGGAGCATAAAGGAAATTGTGCAGCGTACTTGTGGAGTTAATGCGTTCAATTGACTAAGTCTTTAATTCTATTGACTTAAGAGGAAGTACGGCGCATAAAGGATAAGTGCGTCGCACATTTGCACTTTTGAGCTTGATTCTTTATCTTTTCTTGTATATAGTGTTCCCGAAGTATAATTACTCGATCTTTGTTGTGTTTTGAGCTCGGGATATCTTCAAGTGAAACTGCACATATTTCATGCTATTAAGTATCGAAAGTTCATAAGAAATGATTAAATATATATACATAACGCCACCAAAAACATGTATAATTTGGGCGTTATCAAATCCCTCTACACTTAGCTGTTGTTTGCCCTCAAGCAATCAAAGCGAGAAAATAAAATCATTTATCGTGACGTGGAGAAAATTTAGATTTTACAAGTGTTTACAGGTTTAGATAAATTTTCAGGCATTGACATATAGCTAAGCACCTCACATAGGTAGATGTGTTTGATTTAGAATTCATTCAGTTCACTCAGATAAGGTTTTATATATATTTTGTGAAGACACTTAATTTGGACAGTCATAATCTAGACAGCTGGCATAGGCTTGTACTTGACACATAAACCTGATCGAAGGGCAGAACTTGATACTGAAGCGGGAGCATAACCTAATCTTCATGTGCCGTAACATAAGCCTTTATTTCATTGAACTTCTATATATATTACACATTTTTTAACAGGATTGTAATAACAAGGCTTGGCACAAAACTTCATTTTTCAATTTTAACTTATTTACTTAGGTATTTCAGCAAAAGGACTTGCGGGATTCATAACATGTGATTAATCAGGCTTCGGTCTAGTAAATGATGATCAAGCACAAGTTTTAGAGCTTCTATATTACCGACCCACTCATAATAATTATCAACCAATACCATTGTTCCATAAAAGGTGACAAAACCACATATACACATCCATAACGTGAAATAGATATATATAATTACTCATTCCTTAACTCGAACAAGCTAAAGGCATCAATTATCTTGGGTACCAAAGGTGGGTACGTGAATATTCTAAAGGCTTATAATTCTCACAATTTAGGTGGGTAGATTTTGTGCTAGTTAAAATGTCAATCCAGTTGGATTTGCCTTACTAAGAGCGTTTTTTAATTTTTAAAGCATATATATATTAAGATTTTTTTCTTGAAAGTATCAGTTGGTAAAATTTTTTGCAGGGCAAACATGGAGGGATATGATTAATTTTTCCTATTTGGCTCTCCTCCACACTTAAGTTGAACATTGCCCTTAATGTGATAACTGATAATAGAGATAAAATAGGGAAAATTAAGAAAAATGGTACTTCCCAGGGCATAAAGATATACGACTGCGAGAGAGCTATTCTTAAGCAGACATCATAATTTTCCAAATCTTTAAGTTATATTACCTGCATAAAAGTAAATACACAACAGCACACAAAAAGAAAAAGATTTTTTATTGTTTTTTTTAGAAAATAAATAAAGTATATGAGTGAAAGAATGGAGGAGGGACTCCTCCATACTTAAGTGAAGCACGGGTTGCCTCCCGAGAAGCGCTTAATTTTTAAAAGAGTCGTTAGTTAGACTCAAACCTGGTGAGTCATTCTTTGGGAAAGAAGGGAGTAACTGCTTCCTTTTGGTTATTATAATCTTCTTCTTCATGATTTAGTTTAAGTCGATAGCCATTAACAATAAATGTTTTTCCATCTTTTCCATAGAGTTCAACATACCCGGATGGATATTGATGTTTTACTACGTATGGTCCTAGCCAACGAGATCTGAGTTTTGGTTGTTTGAATTTATACTTTGAGTGAAAGAGCAGAACCTTGTTTCCACATTTGAATTCTTTTCTCATTCTTAGTTTTCTATCGTACCATACTTTGGTTATTGCTTTGTATAATCGAGAGTTTTCATAGGCTTGATGTCTAAGTTTATCTAACTCGTGTAACTGAAACATTTATTTTTCTCCAGCAGCAATCAGATCTGGATTGCAATTCTTCAAGGCCTAGTATGCACGGTGTTTAATTTCAAATGGTAAGTGGCAGTTCTTTCCATATATGAGTTTGTAGGGTGTGGTACCGGTAGGTGTTTTGTAAACAGAACGAAAAGCCCACAGAGCGTCATCAAGTTTTCTTGACCAAATAGCAGGATTGTCTTTAACAGTCTTTTCAAGAATTTTTTTAAGAGCTATGTTTGTGTTTTCGACTTGACCACTAGTTTGAGGGTGATATGATGTAGAGAAATGGTGGTTAAATTCATATCTTTTCATCGTCTTTTCCATTATTTTGTTGCAGAAGTAAGTACCTCGGTCGCTGATTAGAGCTTTGGGCATTTCGAAATGGCAGAATAGTTTCTTTAGGAAAGTGATAACCACTCGGGCATCATTGGTTGGTAAAGCTTGAGCTTCATTTAGATACGTAATCAACAGAGACAAGAATGTATTCAAATTTATGGAATTTTGTGAATGGTCCCATAAAGTCAATACCCCATATATCAAAAATTGCACATACTTGAATGTTGTTTAAGGGCATCTCATCATGTTTTGATATATTTCCCATTTTTTGGCATGCTTCGCAAAGTTGAATTAGAGTATGATCTTCTTTTATGATTGTCAGTCAATAAAATCCTAAATCTAGGACCTTTTTAGCGGTTACATTTAGTCCATAATGTCCACCGGTTGATCCGTGGTGAAATTGATCTAAGATTGTTTGGGTTTCTGGTCTTGATACACGTCGTCTGATCATTCCGTCAGAACATACTTTGAAGAGGTAAGGTTCCTCCCAGAAGTAATGTTTGAGGTCAGAGAAGAATTTGGTCTTTTGTTGATACGTCATCCCCTTTGGTATAATATCAGCTACCAAGTAGTTTGCAAAATCTGCGAACCATGGTTCATTTTTGGTGTTGATTTCCATAAGGGTCTATTGAGGAAAGTTATCATCCACTTCACTGTCATCACTTGACTCATCATTTTCGATTCAGGACAAGTGGTCAACTACGACATTTTTTGTACCTTTTCTATCCTTGATTTCTATTTCAAATTCTTGTAAGAGTAGTATCCAACGAATAAGACGTGGTTTAGCATCTTGCTTTTTGAATAAATGCTTTAGAGCTGAATGGTGAGTGTGAACGATAGTTTTTGATAGAATAAGATAGGATCTAAATTTGTCGAATGCAAAAACTATAGCCATAAATTCTTTTTCAGTTACGGTATATTTTTGTTGAGATGGATTTAGAGTTTTGCTTGCGAAGTAGATCGGGTGAAAGTTTTTACCATCTTTTTGACCTAAGATTGCTCCAACTATGAAATCACTTGCATCACACATGAGTTCAAATGGAAGATTCTAGTTTAGGCTTACGATCACAGGATCACATGTGAGTTTCTCTTTCAATAGTTCAAATGCTTTTTGACATTCATCATTGAATTCGAATGAAGTATCTTTTTCAAGCAGCTTAGTTAGAGGTCGGGCAATTTTTGAGAAATCTTTAATGAAATGTCAGTAAAAACCAGTATGTCCTAGAATGCTTCTAACACCTTTGATATTAGTAGGGGGTGGAAGTTTTGAGATTACGTTGATTTTTTCTTTGTCAACTTCAAGTCCTGCACCATACACCTTATGTCCAAGCACAATTCCTTCTTTAACCATGAAGTGCCATTTTCCTAATTAAGGACAAGATGAGCATCTTTGCAACGCTGGAGCATTTTATCGAGGTTGTTTAGGCATTTGTCGAAAGAGTCTCCAAAGACGGAAAAATCGTCCATGAATACTTTGACGGATTCTTCGATCATGTCATGAAAGATTGCCAACATGCATCTTTGGAATGTAGCTGGGGCATTGCATAGCCCGAAAGGCATTCGCCTATAAGCGTATGTTCCGAAAGGACATGTGAATGTTGTTTTTTCTTGATCTATAGGATCGATAGGAATTTGAAAATATCCAGAAAAACCATCGAGGAAACAGAAATATTTATTTCCTGCGAGTCTTTCTAACATTTGATCCATAAACGGCAAAGGAAAATGATCTTTTGCGGTTGCTTCATTGAGTTTACGATAATCGATGCATACTCGCCAACCCGTAACGGTTCTTGTTGGAACAAGTTCATCATTTTCGTTTGTGACAACTGTAATACCTCCTTTCTTTGGTACACAGTGAATATGACTAACCCAAGGACTATCTGCAATTAGGTAATTAATACCGGTGTCTAAGAGTTTCACGATTTCTTTCTTAACAACTTCTTGCATGTTTGGATTTAGTCTTCTTTGTTCTTGGACAACTGGTTTCTTGTCATCCAGAAGTTGTATCTTGTGTTTACAAAATGATGGATAGATACCGGGAATGTCTGTCATTTTCTAAGCAAAGGCTTCCTTATATTTTTTAAGGACAGATACAAGTTTGCTTTTGTTTTGAGTAGAGAGTTTAGATGATATGATTATAGGAAGAAAAGATCGTTCTTCCAGGAATACATATTCCAAATTATCAGGAAGAGGTTTGAGTTCAAGATCCATAGAGGGTTCTTCGAGAGATGTTTTAATTTTATAATCGGTGTTGATGGTGATTTTCTCGAATGGTGGTTCTTCGGTATCGAATTCAGATTCATAATTTTCATCGATAGTCATTGCCATGAATTCATCAAATTCGAAAAAGATTTATTCTTCGAGAAGGGTTCCTTCGATGGAATGGAGGATTTTGCTTCCTTCATCTAGAAGAGTGTCAAAATCTTCTTCTAAGATTTCATCAAAAACATCAATACTAAAACATGTATCATTGTTTGAGTAAGAATGTTTCATCGCAGAGTCGATATTAAAGATCATTCGTTCAGTCCCAACTCTAAGATTGAGTTTTTTTTCAAACTCCAAGATTAAGTTGTTTTTGTTTAACTCGAATAACTGCATCAGCAGTGTGAAGAAAGGGTCATCCCAAGATGAGGAGAACTTTGATGTCTTCTTCCATTTCGAGAATAACGAAATCAGCAGGAATAATGAATTTACCAACTTCGAAGAGCATATTCTCAGCTATTATAATAGGGTATTGGAATGATCTGTCGGCTAATCTTACGCTCATTTTGGTAGGTTTAAGAGTGTCGAGAGATAGTTTCACATATAAGGAATATGGCATAAGGTTAATGCTAGCACCAAGATTGGCCAAAGCATTGCAGGAGAAAGTTTTTTTGAAACTACATGGAATAAGGAAACTTCTTGGGTCTCCGAGTTTTGGTGGAACTTTATTTTTATCATCGCTGAACTTTCATCGCTCAAGAAAGCGGCAGAAATTTGTTCGATTTTATGCTTGTTGCTTATGAGTTCTTTGAGGAATTTTCCATAGTTAGGCATTCTGGCTAAGACGTCGACAAGAGGTGCGTTGATTCGGATGGCTCGGATCATGTCGAGAAATTTTCCATATTGGGCCTCTATTTTTTTCTTTTCTAAGGCGTTGAGGATACGGAATTTTTAGCCTGTATGGTTTTGGCAACGGTGTTTCTTTGACTGGTTTTGTGGGTTGAGTTTTTGGTTGTGGTGTAGGTTCATCGTCTTCATCATCGCTATCAAAGTTGATATGGTTTTCGAAATTATTCTGTTGATCATCCAGGTTATCCGATGGATTATAGGATTTACCACTTCTTGTGAATACGGCATTCACATGCTCATTATGAGCTTGTGATGGTTAGTAAGCTTTAGAGTTGCTACCTCATAGGTTTGGTTAAGTGTTGCTTGGAAGAGACCTAAAAGGTCGACCAGATTGCTTGTCAGCGAGTCTGTCAAACTTAGTTTCGAGGTTTTAAAGGGAAGCTTGATGATTTTTTTGCTACTGTTTCGAGTTGAGTTTTGAGGTCCATAAATGTTTCTTTGACAAAAGTGTTGGTTGATTGTTGAGACTTCATGAAATCGTTGAATTATTTTTGAAGATCGTAAGGTTTATCATTGGTGTTGTATCAGTAGTTGTCTTGATGGTAATCGTTCCGTCCGCTTAAACGCCAATTATTGCGATTCTAGTCTCGGTCGCGATAATAATTATAATAACGAGTCTTACGAAAAGTTTGCATGAATTTATCCTCTTTTTCACGGGACATAGGCATGTCATCATTGTCAAGATCGGGTGTTAGTTGTTTAACTCGAGATTGGAGTTCTTTGTACTGAGCATCCATTTTTATGGTCATGGCATCCATCCGGGCCATAATTTTGTCAGTATCAGGATTACTGCTACCTTCATCGGCGAAAGCAACAGTTTTCTTAAGAGATGATTAAGTTATTTGATTTTTAGCCCAATCGAGCTTGAGTAAGACTTTATCTTCGATAAGATGATAAGCTTGATTTAGTGTTTTATAGAGAAAAATACTACCAGCTGCGACATTTAGAACTTCTTAGGTTATTTTGCTGAGACCAAGATAAAAGATTTTGATAATATTGCCTTTTGACAGATTATGACCATGGCAGTTTCAGAGCATTTCCTTCAAACGAAGCCAAGCATCGGTTAGAGATTCGTTTTCATTTTGAGAAAAGGCATGGATTTCTCTGAGGAGTCGGTCAAAAAGAGTTAGGGGAAAGAATAGGCTAATGAAAGCGGTTTAAAGTTCATCCCATGTTTCAATAGTTCCTTCGTTGAGTTCGTCCAACAATATTTTTGCCTCTCCAATGAGTGATAGGGGAAACATTGTAACACCCCCAAATTGGGTCGCAGCGGAATAAGGGTCCGGGGCGTGTTACTTCTCAGATCACTAGCACAAGATATATATTGAACGACAATTAAAAGTCGTTTTAAAACTAATACATTGGATTTAACAAAATGTTTACAAAAGCTCGAAGCTTCACTTGTTTACTTGTTATTATTACAAAGATTTCCAGCCAATAACAGATATACAAAATGTAATGCGACTAAATCTTTAATGCAGGACATCCAAAACATAACCACCAATGTATTCCTTTTGCACCCCGTGCCCTAATGATCTCCTGAAAAACATTGCATTTAAAACATCATCATAAAGTTGGTGAATTTCATAGGTTTATGTAAATGTATAAGCAGGACCGCAAGACTTTCCCCGTGATAATTTAACAGATGCAGACATCACAAAATGTAATTACGTTTTCCTAAGCTCATGACACCGAAGCTCGACATAAATGAATACAATAAATAAATATTGCCTATATTGCCCGTAGCGATGTTCAACCCGTAACATCCAAAATCCGACATGATATACGTTCGTTTCTAGTGATAGCTAGTCACCCGAACGGGGAGGTCAATCCCAAATAGATCTATCTATAATCATTCGCGCTCACATTCCAGTAATTGACAGTTCATGATTCATGGGCATAGTGGGTTATCGCTACTTAGGCAAAACGTAATCATGATAAAATGTACACTTGCGTCTGTAATCTGGATAAATGTACACTTGCACGTCCAAGTTTGGTTAAAACATGCATTGTTTCTCACCCCAAAAACTTGTAAATCATTTAATTGTAGAACTGGGGCTATGAACTCACCTTGAGTGAGTAAATTAATTAATTAAATATCCCAAAACAAAATGCATCCACGCTAACGCCCGGAATGCAACCTAGTTAAATATAGGTCGAATTAGTATTCACAGTAGTCTGTCTAAACAACAAACCATATATAATCCTATATAGTTATCATCGTACTATTGTTCGGGCTATCATAATTTAAGAGGTCATGACATGACGTACGAAGAGTTAGGACACTTTAAATCGTAAATCCAACAACTCGTCAATACGCCATAGAGAGGCATCATTATGAAATTCCCTAGTAATTTAGCTCTTTGATATCTAATAAATATATATTTCTATATAGCTATATCACCAGTAAACCTGTTTTAAGTGGAATCGTATTTATAAAGTATAAAACGCTTATAATTACGCCTAGCAAATATGGACCTAACTTTGTCGTTATTAGTTTGTTTCTCGCGTTTCTTAAGCCCATGCTTTAGTCTTAAGCAGAAGTGATCATATATATTGCATTTTTTACGTTCCGAGGTTCTGTTGTAATAGTGTTTTTTTTTGTTCATTACGGGATTATAACTTATAACGCAAAACCGTTAATGTCGATCTTATTCGTATAGCTCTGTTGTTTAGCGATTCTTTCAACACGTTCTTGTAATTAAAAGTTTTATCATATTATTGATGTTTTAAAAATATAAGTTTCTATGGTGAATAGTAACTTTTATAAAAATTGTTTTATAAAAGTATTTAATGTCGTAAACTCGTAACTAGTGTATCTTCTTCGTTATAAATCCGATTTTTGAGTTTCTTATCATTTTGGAATCCTTATGAGATGTACTATATTTATAAAACCTAATATGGCTGTTAACAAATTCGAACCAAAACAAGAAAACTTTTATTAAAGGTTTGATTTTTAAACATAGTTTTTTAAGCTTGATTTTTGTACCATTAAGCTTCAACACCTTGTTACAACTACTTTACAACACTTATATCTTATGTATTACATATATTAGGTCCATTAGGTCATGTTTTGTCCAAGAGTGTCCATGAATACAAGATTAACATGTTATTTACACCATTTTCATTTGTAACTTATTAAGTTAACATTAAACCCTAATTTGTTCATATACTTGTTTAATACTTAACCAAACATGTTAAAACACTCTCTATACATTCCTTTTTTAACATATAATTAGCATCCATTTAACATGTAAATAATTTTCAAAAACATTTATCTATATGTAAAAATACCTTTCACATATTCAAAAGTATCCTAATTGTGTGTGATTTTAAAATATATAAACATAATAGATGCATAAATCAAAGAAAAGTAAATGATGTAGGTCTTAGTAAACCTTGATGTGTAGGAGGATGAAGAACAACCAAACATCTAAACTTTTTTTAGAAGAAACCCTTGCTTTTATCCCTTGAAATATTGAAAAACACCTAATTCAACCAAACCTTAATCTTGCTAATATCTTGCTAAAACCTTTTATTCAAAGTTAACAACCCTTCAAATCTTGCTTAGACATACCTTTAAGTATGATGTATAATACACTAATATGCGTGAAAGAAAATCAAGTTATGGATCCCCTAAAAACCTTGTGGAATGCCGTGGCCTAAGAGAGGAGAAAAAGAGATAGTTTTTGTGATTTCTTTGTTCAGGAATGAAGTGAATGAGTTTTCTAACATAAGGGCACCCCTATTTATACTACTAGGAGATCATATAAAGATATTTGTGTGCCAATTTGATGCCATTCAAGGTGGCAAGGTTAAGAATGCAATGGAAGAAGCTAGGGCTTATTTCATGATAAGAACATGACTAGTCATGGTTCAAGTGGATGTAAAAGATCTTTGTGAAGCTTCTTGGTGACTCTTGGCTTATCCTACATATATATACACGTTCATACATGGATGTGTATGAGCTAGATAATATCTTTGATCTTTATTTGATGTATTCTTGTATTATTTGAAGTATAATGTAGTAAAGGTTAAATGAAATGTATAACTTGTACATAGTAGGGTTTGATTTGAATTCTTTTATAAAGAATATGAATAAAGTGATAAATACTTGAAGTTTTAAATAAACTTTAAGTATTGGGTATAAGTTTTAGGTATATGATGAAGCGTAGATAAGTTAACGTGTTTCCGGGAAGGCCTAAACGTACTTTATCGCGAAACGTAACCACTTAATGTAACCAATAAAAATAAAATGTGCAATGTTAATAATTATCCTCTAAAAAATCATATAACACTTGCTTGATGTAAACATTTAATCATTTAATTCCTGTTTACATTGAATGATCATTTTTAGTTTACGCGATTTCACTTAACGGTTACGATTTTCAAAAATAATTAGTGAATTTCATAATGTCGTACAATGACCTAAAACACGAGGTGTTATAAACATCATTAGGCGGACAGCTTCATTTTTGGTATCTCTATATTTAAACATATCGCAGATTCCGAGGAATTCATGAATGTGTTTATGAGGATCGGTTTTGGTTCTGCCATCAAATTGGTTTCCTTTGACGAGAGTCAAGTGGTTACCTTTAATAGCAAATTCGTTTGCGGTTTCAGGAATAGTGATTGCGAAACCGGGAGTCGGAGCGACAACATGGTTGGTAGCCTACATGGGTTCATCATCCATTGGATCGTAATTTTGAAGAATATCAAGAAAGTGACGGAAGTAATTGATGTTGAGAATTGGCAGATAGACAATTCTCGGGTGTTGAGGTGGATTGTTTCTTTGATCGTATGGAACTCTTCTGTTTCGTCGACGAAGTCTTCGATTCAGAGTGCGTTCAGGCTCGGGTAAAGGTTCAACACGTTCAGAATTGGAAGTACGTGTATTGATTCGATAAAATATATATAATATATTATACCAAATAGTAATAGTATAGAGAGTATCCCGTTAGATAAGAAAATTTTCTTGAAGACAAGTAAAAGTTTATCTTTCGGGTGTCGAAGTCCCAACGAGAGATGAATTGAAATTCACGAAGGCGTTTTGTTTGATGCTTGAAAATCAAATATTTTTTTTGTTTTGATTTTTAAACTTATAAAATAATACTATAAACTATATTAAAACTAAATAATAATAAACAAGACAAATAGATCTAAGATATGAATAAAAATAATAT
>BQNB010022863.1:23313-25813 GCA_026074375.1 Tanacetum coccineum | reverse complement strand
CTTTATACCAATAAAGAGAAAAATAAGAACTTAAATAATGAATTTATAAATAGAATCGAGGCTTTAGAGACATTATTTCTTTCTCTAAATATACTTGAAACAAAGACTAGATTGTGTAATGCGGAGACTAAAAACAAAAAGAATTTCCTAGTTAATTTGTGTAATGTTGAGAAAAAAAACAAAAATAATTGCCTAATTAAAATGTATGATCCCTTTTTAAATGGGATGTATCGTGGAAGAATGAAGAAAATTTTTTCATCTTCAATCAGAAAAGAAACTTCGATAGAAAATTGCACAGAGCCCTCTGAAATAAATCAAATTCACGATATCCTTCTTCCTTATCCTACTTTTCCAGAATCTGAACAGAAAACAGAAATATCAGAAAAAAAACAAGTAAAAATTGATTCAAATAATAGGTTAAAGTTTTCATTGAACGCAATTCTAACTAATCCTAAGCGCGAAAAAAAATCTATTGGAATAAACATAAATGAAATAGGTAAAAAACCACCTCGATGGTCATACAAATTAATCAACGAGTTGGAACAAATGTTTAAAAAACGACGAAAAGAACAAGGCGTAATGCAAGGGCTGGATCACCAGCTTCGAACAAGACGATTTAAACGTATAGCTTTTTTAACTCGTTCCAAACGAAGTTTTAAGAAATCTAATTTCAAGAATTATAATCTTTATACAAAATTTAATAGAGATTCGGGTTTTATAAGTTATTTGGAAGAACCAGATTTTCGTCGAGCCGTAATCAAAGGATCTATGCGCATTCAAAGACGTAAAATGGTTATTTGGGGACCGTCTCAAGGAAATCCGCATTCCCCTCTTTTTTTGGAAAAAATGGAAGATTTTCCTTTTCCTATATCCGACCTAATGAAGCTTTTTTTTAATATTAGAGATTGGTTGAGTAAAAAGTCAGAATTTGAAATTTTAGATCAACAATTCCAAATAAAAAAAAACAACCAGGAAGACGCAATGGAATTCTGGGAAAACATTCCATATGCACAAAAAACAAGAAGTATTCTGTTACTAGCACAATCAATTTTGAGAAGGTATATTAAATTACCCTTATTGATACTAGCTAAGAATATTGGCCGTATTTTATTAAGGCAATCTCCGGAATGGTATGAGGATTTCCAAGATTGGAATAGAGAAATTTATTTAAAGTGCAGCTATAATGGTCTTCAATTCTCCAAAACGGAATTTCCTAAAAATTGGTTAATAGACGGTTTTCAGATCAAAATCTTATACCCTTTTCATTTGAAACCGTGGCACGGATCTAACCTACGACTCTCTGATAGAGATCGAAAGCAACAAGATGATTTTGATTCTTGTTTTTTAACAGTTTTGGGAATGGAAACAGAATATCCTTTTGGTCCTCCTCGAAAAACACCTTCCTTTTTTGAACCCATTTTTAAAGATATAGACTACAAAGTAGAAATAAGAAATTTTAATTTGAGAGTTCAAAGAGTTTTAAAAAAAATAACAAAAAAACAAGAAAAAGCATTTTTGTTTTTAAAACAAATAATAAAAGCACTTTTAAAAGGAAAGAAAATTCCATTATTTATACCGAGAGAAATATATGAATCAAGTGAAACTCAAACAGAAAAGGATTCGAGAATCAGCACTCAGATAATTCATGAATCTTTTAGTCAAAATAAATCTAGAGATTATTCACAGGCAAAAGAAGAGATTAAACATAGAATTGATAGAAGAAACACAATCAGAAATCAAATAGAAATAATGAAAAAAAATAAAAAGAATAATCGAGAATCACCCCCAAAATTTTTGAAAATATTAAAAAGAAAAAATATTGAATTAATATTTCAATTTTGCATTGAAAAAATATACGTAGATATCTTTTTATGTATCATTAATATGCGCAGAATTTCTCTACAACTTTTTATGGAATCAACAAAAAAAATTCTTGAAAAATACATTGACAATAATGAAATAAATAAAGAAAGAATTAATAAAAAAAAACAAAATAAAATTGACTTCATTTCGCCTATGACTATAAAAAAGGGTTTTGATAATCTTAGAAATAGTAAGCAGAAGCCACATATTTTTTTTGATTTATCTTATTTGTCACAAAAATATGTATTTTTTAAATTATCACAAACCCAAGTTATTAACTTCAATAAGTTAAGATCTATTCTTCAATATAATGGACCATCTTTTTTTCTTAAGAATGAAATAAAGGATTTTTTTGGAAGACAAGGAATATTTGATTCCAAAGTAAGACATAACAAACTTTCAAATTATAAAAAGAATCCATGGAAAAACTAGTTAAGAAGTAATTATCAATATGATTTATCTCAGATTACATGGTCTACATTAGTCCCACAAAAACTGCGAAATCAAATAAATCAATACCATACGCCTCAAAATGATGATTTAAAGAAATGGCATTCCTATGAAAAAGACCCATTATTGGATTATTAAAAAAAAATAATTTGAAAGTATATTTATTACCAAATAAAGAGGAGAATTT
>BQNB010022863.1:3313-18313 GCA_026074375.1 Tanacetum coccineum | reverse complement strand
CTACCTTTCAATAAATTAAAGAAGGCTTTGTACCGAGCCGGAAAGAATAAAATATTCTCAAAACTCTTAATTGATACGACATGCTATTTTTTCCATTCATTCCCTTTCAGGATCAGTCGTGGTCTTCCAAACTTTACCGATGGTATGGACGAATCCCTCGCTTCATCTAAATGTGTAAAAGATCCTAGCCGCACTTAAAAGCCGAGTACTCTACCGTTGAGTTAGCAACCCAAATAGAAAAAGGGGTATGTAGATACAATCAGAATAAAAAAAAATTCTTAAATCAAAGCATTAATTTAATCTACGAAATCAAAAATAGAAAAAAAAATTCTAATCTATTTGGAACATAAAAATGACTAAATTAGATGAAAAAAAAAATTCCCGATCAAAATAAAAAAAGACATGTAAAAAATGTGGACCATCCCCTATTTCTATGTTATACACTTTTTCAATCAAAAATCCGGGTATCAAATCCAACGAACCCATCATTTGAATCAACAGGTAAAAAATCAAACCTATGGGACGGAAATAAATAGAACTGCTTATCACGATGAATTATATTTGTTCGATACAATGTTGTCAATATAAACATTAAGAAAGGAATACGATGAAAAAAAAAACAAGAACTGAAATGGAAAGAATAGTAAAAAAGGGACTTGTGTTGGATTGGCACTGCATATACATATCTACTAAAAATTTTAGTTTAGATGGAGAATAATAATAAACAAAGAATAAACAAAGAAGAAGTAGAAAAAGTATTTATGCAATCAAGAGTGTATTGAATCCATATAGAATAAAGAACTTCGATTCCTTGTTTCTTACTTGATATTAGAGGTCGAATGAAAACCATCCAATTGCAGGTCAGGTAATGCCAAAATATTTCTATTTTGTGAGGATGAATCAAATAAGGGTTTCCTTAGAAAAGGATTCTATCAAAAAAGATTCTATAAAAACAATGATAACTAGATACGAATATAAGAAGAAAAGAATAGAAGAAGAAAAAAAGGAAATAAAAAAACATAGTATAGAAAAGATATCCAAAATGATATAGAAATCATTATCCTACCCTTATTTTTTATTTCCTTAATTTCATTTCATTTCATTTCATTTGATTAGGGCAAAACCTCTGCCTTTTTTAAAATATCCTGAACAGTTCCTGTAGGCTGAGCACCTTTTTCAAGGAAATAGAGAATAGCGGGAACGTTTAAATAAGTTTGATTCTTGATCGGATCATAAAAACCCACTTTCTGAAGATCTCTTCCTTCTCTTCGGGATCGAACATCAATTGCAACGATTCGATAGACGGCTCATCGGGATAGATGTAGATGAAAAAGAACCCCCCCCCTAGAACCGTATAGGAAGTTTTCTCCTCGTACGGCTCGAGAAAAAATGATGTTTTGTCTATGGATAAAATTAGAATAAATAGAAAATCTGTAAAATGAATTAGTCTATAATATCATTTCAAATTTCAATTTAACTCATAGTAAGTTTTATTTAGCTTCCTTCCTGAAAAAAAAAATCATTTGTACTCATAACTCAAGTTGAATATATAATAATAATAAAATAATTCTCAAATATATTAAAGATTTTTCTTTAAGATATTTTTTTATTTTTTTTATTGAGTGGTCTTTAACCCACCGTTTTTGTCTCGTTTAAAATTGATTTGGATTCTTTCCGTGAGACAATTGAAGTGGTGTTTCCTTGTTCTGGGATCCTTTATTTTTGTTTTAAATCATTGGGTTTAGACATTACTTCGGTGCTTCTTAATCCTTTCAAAATGGTAGCAACATACCCCTTTTGGGATTTCTTTCTATCAAAGAATCATACCGAGGTTGATTCACGCGCGATACACTGTCGATCGAAAAAGTTTTAGCCGTTCCAACAATTTTGAAAATTTGTTCGAATGGAATCCTTTCGATTTCTATATCGAAGATATACTTACGAAGTTGTTCCAATTTATTAATTGGCATTAACCCTAGATCGTTGCCCCTGAGGTTTCCAATTTCCAATACAACAACGGGAAGATCTATAGGACATTACGCTGACACATACTTCACAGCATGCATTTAGCAAATTCAAAGTGGATTCGCAGCGACTCGGAAACGCTCGGATTTGTAATCAATTTTTCATAGGAGGTATTGAATAGTTACAGGTAAACGATTCGCGTGTGATAAGGTAATCATAAAACCTTGACAATATACCTTGCGGCTGTACTGCTTTGTTGGCCATATTCATGAAACTCAGTTACCATAGGTGAAACATATCGTGAATATCTATGATAAAATAGGATATTGTTTCTTTCCTTGTTTGGACAAGTCTGAAAAAATATAGAGATGTATTTTTACATGAAAGAAGGTTGGAAGGAAGATGTTAATAATAGATTCCTAGAGAAATAGGTAAAGAAATTTCCATCCAAGATTTAATATTGGTTCCATTCTTCAGTCTCGTAAAGTACCATCTTGTTGTTGCGATAGGAATGAACTAAGAACAAATAAGTTTGTTGCTAATGGTAATAAAAGATACCAATATTGTTTCCAATGACTCTACCCCTTTTAGTAATTTCAAAAAGCTCGGGATGCTAAATATGTATGAATAGAAAGATTCCAAACCCCCCAAGTAAAGAACTTTGTATCGAATAATGTAAGAAGAAACTAGTAGATTTAAATATAGATGACAAACGTAAAATAAACCAAATTTGAATTACCGGAAGATATGGTTTGATAACCTGCTACTAAATTTCTTCTTCTGCTTCTGGTAAATCAAAAGGTAATCGTTCACACTCTTCTAGGGAAGAAATTAAAAAAACTAGAAAATCCTATAGGTTGGACGCCACAATATTCCTCCCCAAAACCATATTTTGACTGCTGCTCTTCGACTATAATCAACGGTACTGTGACGTATAGATAATCATATGTGGATGATAACATCACTGTTCCCACCCTATTGCAGAACCGACATGAGATTTTCTCATCATAACAGGCTCCTCAAAGGTCATCAAATAAAAGTTCTAAAGGGACACCGTCCTTTATTATTTTTCAGTGATATGGTTGTAGGAATAGATAGAGATAAATGATATCTATTGTAAGGTCCCCATTAGACACTGGAATTGTCTGCTAATATTTATTTATTTATTGTTTACTATTGTAAAATAAAGTGACTTCTGAATATCATCAGTATCTTTTAATAATTTAAATTCTAGACTTTGTTAGAGTAATAATTAATCCTTGAATAAAATCTTTTCTGATGCTAACAATATCTATAGAATTTCAAACGCGTAGTTTCAATTACAGATATCTCCAATGAAGACGTTGCCATTTAGATTTCATGATCATGAACAAGATTCTATCTCTATATAGAGAAGTAAAAAACGAGATTTTTTTCTAGCGACATGAGAAGTCATTTGATCTTTGATTATCGTGTCCTATCTCTCTCCTTTCTCAAAAAGGGGACCTTAAACAAAAGTTAAAGGAGTACTTCGTTCTTGATAGTTAATGGTATTTGACTTAATCGGTTTTTGGAAAATTAAAATGAAAAAAAAAAGTTATCTGGATCGGAATTCGTGGGAGTACTCCTGTGATCATTTCTACCAATTAAAGCCCCAATTATAAATTCTTTTTATAGGCACAGGTATAAATGACTACTTATCATAATATCTATTTACGAAATCCTGTGTGTGTACCTATAGTGATGCTTGTATCCACTTATTGTTTATCAAGTCCACATTTGGGTATTACATTATGCTAATAGAGTAGTAAAAACTATTCATAAGTAGATCTTGTTTGAACCCAGATTTCAAGTCATGTCATGATTAATCAATCAATCGTTTTTATGGGTAAACAGTTCTATATACTTAATGTTTATTTTTATTAACTCATGTCAATTAGGAAATGAGATTCAATCTGTGTATACTGCAATGTTTCTAAAGCCGTTTCTTTCACTCATTATTAACCTATCTGTTTCTTCATCCAACCCCCGAATAATGAATAAATAAACGCTCAAATATTCATATAATTCACTCAGTAGCTTTCCTTCTAGAAAGACTCAAGTAGGGTGAAATTTATTTCTTAACGAATCCACACGTAGAGATATTGAATATGTAACACACATAGAGTTAATGTATTTTATAAACTAATTGATTGAGCAGCAGTCGTAGACCACCTAAAAGAATATTAATATTGGAGCCATATCCTGACATAAGAAGGCGACAGGTAGATTATACTTGAAATTAGGAATCCAGTAAAAAAACACGATTGAAAGATGCGGTTCTCTAAAAATTAGAACCTGATACCGCCACAATTAAAGGGATTACTAAAATAACTAAATTCTCTACAAACGGATTTTACACTGCTATAGATGGAATTCAATACTGAAATAAACGGTATTCTATTAGATGGAAGAAGATTCTCTTGAAAAGTAATTTGTGTTCCATCTGCTAGAGCTTGAATAGGAATTCCCAAAGGTCTGCGTATTTCAGGACAATACGTTGATTGTATTACCTGCAGATATTTCTCTTTCTAACCAAACATGTACTAGTGATCACTTATTGGTGATTCCTAGTACAAGAGTCAAAATACGGGAGAGATGAGCATTGCCCATATGATCACTAGACCTCTACTATATTAGTGAGTTTGATTCCAATTCAGTAGAAAAAAGAATTGTATAAGCTTGTAACTTGTTGATATCTATTTATCAATTTTATTAGACCGATCAACTTCTCCTGATAAATAGAATATCTAAATAATACCTAGTATACGTCGTAATATCAGCTCCAAAGTTCATCCGTTGTGTAACTAACTGAGAAGAATTTGCAAAATTAATAAAATCCTGGCGGTCCCTAAGATGTGTTGTATACGACCAAGGAAAAACACCATTAGACTCATATGAAGAAAGAAATTCCCAATTTCTTGAGTGCTTTGGTGTTTGTCAACCTGTGAATAAAGTCTTGCTTCGTGAATAATTCAAAAGAGTCGGAGAAG
Organism: Tanacetum coccineum; assembly: GCA_026074375.1. Taxonomy (NCBI): domain Eukaryota; kingdom Viridiplantae; phylum Streptophyta; class Magnoliopsida; order Asterales; family Asteraceae; genus Tanacetum; species Tanacetum coccineum. The sequence goes on along the minus strand of BQNB010022863.1, from coordinate 13,337 downwards.
TGTTTTTTACTAATGAATCGATAATCAGAACTCATTCCATACCAGTAGATCTTTTTGCTCTATATCAATGCGGCGTATCTATATTTTCATAGGCCCGTCCCTCGCGGAATTTCCTTCTAGGCCTGTTAGAATAATTTGTTATGGATTCCAGAATGCATCGTCACTGATTCGTCTAAATATACGAGCTTTGAATCCCCCTCTTTTTGCCATTGACTTCCCAATCAAAGTCTCGTAACACTCATAGATGCGATCAACTTTACGAAGACTCCCATTGGATTCCGGAGTGCATCGTAGCATAGGGTCGCGACAATACCCCGCAGGTTATTGCTTCCTCTCCCACAATATAGCCTACTCCTTCAACTCGTTCTGTAAAAGAAAATGGGATTCCGTGTAATAAGCTTTTGATATTCGGCATTTCTGTTAAAAAGTAATCGCAAAACTCCAAACATTTATCTATCACAGCAATGAGGTAAAATCAGCAGCGACTCCTCCAATACGAAAAAAAATTGTGCATGTCATTGCATACCGGTGCGCTTCGAATATCGGATCGTATATCTATTCTGTCTTTGCTCGAAATAGATAGTGAAAGAAGAGGAGTCAGTGTGCCCCAATAGTTCTGCCATAAAGGGCCAAGTCCATAAAAATGTGAAAGCTATACGACTTAACTCCACATAATGACTCTGATATAACTGGCCTTTTAGGGACTTGAATATTCACCTAATTGTTCTGGCGCAATTAACAGTTATTGCTTCTGTGACATAGTAGCTAAATAATCCTCCCACGTGTTACATAGGCAATATTGTATAATTGTTCGATTTTCCGCCTATTCTTTTCACGCAACCTCTGTGTAAAATAACCAATATTGGTTACAGTCAATAAACTCTTCATCCATCTAGAGTAACAATAGGTCAGTGGGAAGTACACTAACTCCTGCAGTTGATGGGATGGTGATGGTCCCTTATTGACTATATGAGGCTTTCTTGTAGCTGGTCAGGTCGTATAGGTGTTTTCCTTATTCTTTCATTCATGATATGGCTGAAGGTGACTCAAGAAGTTCATAAACATTGTAAAGCCGATATTGCAAACTAACTCTTCAAAATTAACGAGTTTTTTGCTCTCTCGGGTTTTTGATTGAATTATTGTTCCAGATAACTGTGTGTCTATTTTTAATTCTTATTATAAGTGCTCTGTTTTTTTTTGACAAATAAGCCAGCAGCCGTTGACGTTTTCCCAGAATTTTTTACGCAGACTCATGATGATAGAATATCTTTTTTGCTTGTTGTAATTCCAAATGTGAAGTACGTCTCCGTATCTTTGTTGTGGTGGATGAATTTACTACTTGAATATTTCAGACGCAGATCCGCTATTATCGCTTTGTATTTCTTCTTGTTTCTTGCAAAATTAATTGAAATAATGCAATTTTTTAGTCCATAAAATGAAGTTCGCTCATCCCCTTTTACAGATAGATTTATTTTATTGATCAGTTAATTAATAGTAATATAATGTAAGGAAATTTTATGTAGTATAACAATAATCAAAAATTTTTTATAGCTATTCCTGTTTTTTTCAATGTGAGTATATGAATCCGCTGTTTTTGGAGTTCGTTGTTTAGTATACGATGAAAAGATGGATAACAAAATTCGTTGGTTTTACGAACGAAGTGATTCGGGTTTGATTAAGATTATAGTTTTGAATTGTTACGCATTTACTATAGTCCTAGTAGGGGGATGTAAGACAGGGGCATATGGCAGTGGGTTCTGTTGCATATAACAGGGATATTTTAGGCTCACGGAACAGAAAAAAGAAGAAAATGAAAGAATCTTGATTGATAGAGTACAATGTAGAATAGATACATTTGAAAATTCAAAAATTTAATGCAGTTGGGTGTACAATATATATCCTTACTACTTAAGCGGTGTCTGCCATTTGTTGGTATCAAACCATAAATAGCTTAAAATAGCGTATCATACAGCTAAATCTGATCTAAGTGCGGAGATTTAATTAGGCCAAAAATAAGAACTTTTAATTTAAGTTAATATCATTTTTTATATTCCGGTCAAAATTTATACTTTCATCAAATATTGACTCCAAGTGAGAATTATATCTTTGTTCTTTCCTTAGTGAGAAAAATAGTTTTTATTTTCTATGTCCTAGTTCTTATATTTTCTCTCTGTTCTATTATTTCCATCCTCATGTCCGTTTTGTGTTAGTTGTGGAGATTGTGCTTAGTAAATAAATCATTTCCAAGGAGAACAAAGATAAAAAGTTGGATGTCATTATTTTGTGGAATGAAAGTAAAATTGTTAACCGAAAATAAATGAATTAATTAAAATAGAGTTCTTTTTTGGCCTAATTCTCGATTAGACGATTTAGCTGTGTATGAAGTTCGTCTATTGTTTGATATCGTGAATAATGGGTGTTAGCGCTTATAGTATGTTATGGATATATATGTTTACCTGATTTTTAAATTTTTGGTTTTGATCTATTTTCGTTTTGTTCTATCAATCAGATTTTTTCATTTGTTTTTTTCTGTCCGTGATCCGTAAATATCCATTGTTATATGCAATGTGTATCCGCTCGTTATGCTTCATAAGCCCTGTTTACATCCCCTGTTAGGATAAGTGTTAAATGGCTGTAAAATTGAAAACTTATAAATTGATTCAACAGTCTTCGTACTAACCGAGGTGTGGTATCCTCTTTTTTAATGACTATACAAACGAATGTGCTCCAAAAAAGGATTCATTAATTTGTTTGTATTGAAAAAAAACAGGAATCTGTTAAAAAATTTTTGATTTATTGTGTATTACGATTAGTATTTTTCTTACATTATTATTATAGTAATTACTGGTCAATAAGAAATAAATTATCGTTGAAAAGAGGGGAGTGTGAAATCTTTGTATGGTATAAAATATGCATTTTATTTCACTATATTTTTGACTAAGAACAAGGAAGTGTGGAATAACAAAAAAATAAGCGGATCATGTTGATTTCAGTAGTAAGTTTCACCAACAAAGATAAGGTGACTGTACTTCACATTTGGTATGAATTACACAAAAAAGATCTATTTATCTCAGAGAGGTTCTGCGTAAAATTTCTTGGTGGAAGGAAAACGTCAACGGTCTGTGTGCTTATTTGTCAAAAAAAAAACGTTGTGACGTGTTTATAAAGAGTATGTAATAGCGTGTACAGGTAGGATATTCGGTTGGAGAAAAAAGGTCGTTATAAGTTTTGAAGTGTGTTTTAGTTTGAATTTTCGCTTAAAGTTGTGATGAAACTTCTTTTCGCTTTTCAGCATTCATGGAAGATGTGATATCAGGAAAAAATGTTTATGATGTTACCAGCTACAAGATGAAAGACCTCTGTGATTGTGTTCAATATGGGACCTCACCACCCATCAATGCATGTGTTCTTCGACTCCAGTGTTAGAGAGTACTCTAGATGGTGAAGATGTTATTGACTGTGAACCAATATTGGGTTATTTACACAGAGGTATGGAAAAAAGTTGCGGCGTGCGAACTTACTCGTTTGTATTTCATTTTTTTTTTTATATAATTTATTCGCTTATTTTATTATATTGTGACTTTAATTTTTATTTTTTTATTTTTCGTTTTTTTTTTTTTTTTTTTTTTGTTTTTTTTTTTCTTAAAAAGTATTATTTTTAAGTTTCTAATTTTTATTTTTTTTTAATTATTTTATTTTTTATATAGTTTTTACTTTTTAAAAGTTTGGGTTTATGGTTGTTTTGTTTTTAAACTATTTTGTGTGTTTCTTTTTGTTTATTTAATCATTTTGTTTCTTGGTTTAAGACCATAAAAATTGAAAAAAAAATAAAAAATAGAAAATAATAATAATAGAAAATAAATAAAGCATAACATAGAAAATTGCAAAATGAATATCGAAACAATTATGCAATATTTGCCTTATGTAAGACACGTTGGATTATTTAGTACTGTGTTCACAGAAGCTAATAAGACTGTTATGCGCACAGAACAGATTAAGAGGAATATATGTCCACAGTCCCTAAAGGGCCCGTTATGAGAACCAGGTCAATTATGTATTTCTTAGTTGACATACTAAATACTATATAGCTCCTCCATTTTTACAATGCTATTTGGACCTTTTAATGGCATATAGGTCCTCAGACTCCTATTTCTTCTATATTAGTCAGAGTGCAAGAGAATTGATAGAAAACGACCTATTCTCAGTGGCTTTCCACCTCGGTAATGATCGGAACTGATTTGCGCAATTTTTTTTATTGGAGGAGGCCGCTGCGTGGTTAGCTCTCAGTGCTTGGATGAGATAAATGTTTGGATATTTTGCGATGACTTTTTACAGGAATTGCTCGTAGTATTCAAAAAGCTTAGTACGTACGGCATCCATTTTTGATAGAACTGAGATTGAGGGAGTCTAAGGAAGTTATTGGTGAGAGAAGCAATAATTGGGGTTTGTCGGGACCTTGTTGCTACTGAGCTTCCGGATACAATGGTGATCTTCGTAGAAGTTTGTTCAGTTCATGAGTGTTACGACGATGTTGATTGGGAAGTCCGAATGGCAAAAAGAGTGAGGGATGTCATTAGCTCGTTATGTAGTACTGAATCGCAGTGAATGACGGAATCATAAAAATTGATTTCAACAGGCGTAGAAGGGAGTTCCGGTGCTGGGGCCTATGAAAATATTGGAAATACGCCGCTTTGATAGAGCAAAGATACTGTATGAATACTGGAGTGATTTTGATTATGCGATTCATTAGTAAAAACCTTCTCCGACTTTTTGACTTGTCGATTAGAGCAAAGAAACTTTATGTGAGAGTTGACGTGCAACCAAAGGGAGACTTGGGAAATTTTTCTGATAGGGATAAGGGTGTTTTTCCTTGGCGATATTGAAAATTGAGACCGCAGGTTTGAGATTTTAATTTCGCAAATATGTCTTCCTCAGTTAGATAAAAAAGGAATGAAATTGGCTGATATTATGACGTGATACTAGTGAGTGTATAGAATATCTCGATATGGGGAGAAGTTGTGCGTATTAAAATAGATAAATAGAGTTTAGACAACGAGAAGTACAAAGTTATTAATTTCTAGATACAACAGAAGTACAAGCTATCAATTCTTTTTCTAGATTGGAATCCTTAAAAGAGGTCTATGGGATCATATGGATGCTTATCCCTATTTTGACTCTTGTATTAGGAATCACAATAGGTGTACTAGTAATTGTTTGGTTAGAAAGAGAAATATCTGCAGGTATACAACAACGTATTGGTCCTGAATACGCAGGACCTTTGGGAATTCTTCAAGCTCTAGCAGATGGTACCAAATTACTTTTCAAAGAGAATCTTCTTCCATCTAGAGGAGATACTCGTTTATTCAGTATTGGACCATCTATAGCAGTAATATCCGTTTTATTAAGTTATTTAGTAATTCCTTTTGGGGATCATCTTGTTTTAGCCGATCTCAGTATCGGTGTTTTTTTATGGATTGCTATTTCAAGTATAGCTCCTGTCGGCCTTCTTATGTCAGGATATGGCTCCAATAATAAATATTCTTTTTTAGGTGGTCTACGAGCTGCTGCTCAATCAATTAGTTATGAAATACCATTAACTCTATGTGTGTTATCAATATCTCTACGTGTGATTCGTTAAGACATAAATTTCACCCTACTTTTTCTTTCTAGGAAGGAAATGTAATGAGTTGAATATATATATTTGCGTTTTTTATTCATTATTCGGGGGTTGATGAAGGAAACCAGATAGTTATATGAGTGAAAGAAACGGCTTAGAAATTTGCAGTAAAAGATTGAATCTCATTTCCTATGTACAAGAGTTAATAAAAGTAAACATTAAGTATTAGAGACTGTTTACCCCAAGATTGATTGATTAATCATGATGACTTGAAGCGGGTTCAAAAGATCTACTTTATGAGGTTTTTACTATCTATTAGCATATGTATTACCCAAAAGTGGATTGATAAAAATAAGTGGATAGCTAGGAACACTAAGGTACACAAAGGATTCGTAATAGATATTATGTAAGTGTATTTTTCTGTGTATAAAAAGAATTATAATTGGGGCTTTAAATTGGTAGAAATGATCAAGGAGTACTTCCCACGATTCCGATCCAGAGTATACTTCTATTCACCGATTAAGTAAATAACTATCAAGAACGAAGTAATCCTTTAACTTTGTTTAAGGTCCCCTTTTTTGAGAAAGGAGAATAGGAACGAAAAAAATCGAAAGACTTAATGCGCTAGAAAAAAATCTCGTTTTTTCTTTCTCTATATAGAGATAGAATTCTTGTCATGATTCATGAACTAATGCAACGTCTAATTGGATTTCGTAATTGAAAACGTTAGGTTGAAATGTCTATAGATATTGTTACAAGAAAGATTTTATTCAAGGATTAAGTTATTACTCAACAAAGAAGAATTTAAATTATTAAAAGATAAGATGAATTCAGAAGCACTTTATTTTATTATAGTATAAAAATAAATAAATATAGCAGACAGAATTCCAGTGTCTAATGGGGACCTTACAATAGATTTCATTTTATCTCTATCTATCCTACAAACATATCAAGAAAAATAATAAAGGACGGGTCCTTAGATTTATTTGTGACCTTTGAGGAGCCGTATGAGGTGAAAATCTCATGTACGGTTCTGCAATAGGGGTGGGAACAGTGATGTTATCATCCACTATGATTATCTAACAGTTCAAGTACCGTTGATATAGTTGAAGCGCAGTCAAAATATGGTTTTTGGGGATGGAATTTGTGGCGTCAACCTATAGGATTTCTAGTTTTTCTAATTTCTTCCCTAGCAGAGTGTGAACGATTACCTTTTGATTTACCAGAAGCAGAAGAAGAATTAGTAGCAGGTTATCAAACCGAATATTCCGGTATCAAATTTGGTTTATTTTACGTTGCTTCATATTTAAATCTACTAGTTTCTTCATTATTCGTAACAGTTCTTTACTTGGGGGGTTGGAATCTTTCTATTCCATACATATTTGTTCCCGAGCTTTTTGAAATTACTAAAAGGGGTAGAGTCTTTGGAACAATAATTGGTATCTTTATTACATTAGCTAAAACTTATTTGTTCTTGTTCATTCCTATCGCAACAAGATGGACTTTACCGAGACTGAGAATGGACCAATTATTAAATCTTGGATGGAAATTTCTTTTACCTATTTCTCTAGGTAATCTATTATTAACAACTTCTTCCCAACTTCTTTCACTGTAAAAATACTTCTATATTCATGACTTGTCCCAAACAAGAGAAAGAAACAAGTATCCTATTTTTTATAGATATTCACGATATGTTCCCTATGGTAACTGAGTTCATGAATTATGGCCAACAAACAGTACGAGCCGCAAGGTATATTGGTCAAGGTTTTATGATTACCTTATCACACGCGAATCGTTTACCTGTAACTATTCAATACCCCTATGAAAAATTGATTACATCCGAGCGTTTCCGCGGCCGAATCCACTTTGAATTTGATAAATGCATTGCTTGTGAAGTATGTGTTCGCGTATGTCCTATAGATCTGCCCGTTGTTGATTGGAAATTGGAAACTGATATTAGAAAGAAACGATTGCTTAATTACAGTATTGATTTTGGAGTATGTATATTTTGTGGTAATTGCGTTGAATATTGTCCAACAAATTGTTTATCAATGACTGAAGAATATGAACTTTCTACTTATGATCGTCACGAATTGAATTATAATCAAATTGCTTTGGGTCGGTTACCAATGTCAGTAATTGACGATTACACAATTCGAACAATTTTAAATTTGCCTGAAATAAAAACTTAATAACTCATTTTGATCTAAAAGAATGAGGCTTTTTATTTGGTGAATAATTTTTATTTGGTGAATAACTAGAATTTTATTAATATATTCATAATTATATTGATTATATTGATTAGGAGACGAGAATCATGTTTTAATTTATATTAAATTAAATAGATTTCTATGACTATATTGAGGATTTGCAAATATATAGATTTAAATTACTCTTTCGAGAGATTAGGCCAATAACTATATCTACATCAATCCATATCCATGAATTTTTAATTTAATAATAATTAAGAACTATTATAAAAAAGCGGATTTCCCTCTTTTTTCCTGACCGGGTGTCAATAAAGTTATGAAAGATTTTGATTTATTTATCTCTTATTTTATATATAATGGATTTACCTGGACTAATACATGATTTTCTTTTAGTCTTTCTGGGATTAGGTCTTATATTAGGGGGTCTGGGAGTAGTATTACTTTCCAATCCCATTTATTCTGCCTTTTCGTTGGGATTTGTTTTTGTTTGTATATCTTTATTCTACATTCTATCAAACTCGCATTTTTGTAGCTGCCGCGCAGCTCCTTATTTACGTAGGAGCCATAAATGTTTTAATCATTTTTGCTGTGATGTTCATAAATGGTTCAGAATATTCCAAAGATTTCCACCTTTGGACCGTGGGAGATGGAGTAACTTCCGTGGTCTGCACAAGTGTTTTTTTTCACTAATTACTACTATTCCAGATACGTCATGGTACGGGATTATTTGAGTCTTAGGAAGATTGTACTCTAAAACATATTCCAGATACGTCACGCAACCTGAGTAAATATGTTGAGTCTTAGGAAGATTGTACTCTAGAACTTTAGTTTTAAGAGTTATGAGTTTGATTGAAGAGTTTGGAATTATTGTATCACCGTTCAGGCCATCATAATTCAGAAGTCATTCAGTAAACGTTTAAGGAGCTAGGGCACTTTAAATTGTAAACCCAACAACTCAGTCAGAACGTAATACTAAGATGAAACCCCTACGAAGCTCCCTAGTATTGTGATACGATATAATCAGTTTTAAACGTTTTGATCAATATCTGGAAATGTTAAGAACGAGAAGCGTTAATTAAAGTTATGTCTGGTAAGGTTTTGAATGTGTTTTTACACTTTTTCAAAATGTTACATTTTAGACCCTTGAGTTTAAAAAATGGCAAAATATATCCTTGGAGACTACAAAAGCAAGCCAGATTATAGAGCAAGATCTGATAAGTAATAGTCAACAAATTGGGATTCATTTATCAACAGATTTTTTTATTCCGTTTGAGTTTATTTCACTAATTCTTTTAGTTGCGTTAATCGGCGCAATTGCTGTAGCTCGTCAATAATAACTCTTTAGAACCGGAAAAACCTTGTTATGAGCTATCCCATGCATTTCCTTTTTCTATTTGACTTTGGATATAAAATAGAAAGTCTTTATTAGTTTGATCTATTCCCAATATATTCCTTTATTTCATTATTCTAGTCAATCCAATTGGTTAAATTGTTGTTCATATTGAAATGAATCGAGATTGATAAGGAGTTGGTTAATGATGCTCGAACATGTACTTGTTTTGAGTGCCTATTTATTTTCTGTCGGTCTATATGGATTGATTACAAGTAGAAATATGGTTAGGGCTCTTATGTGTCTTGAACTTATATTAAATGCGGTTAATCTCAATTTTGTAACATTTTCTGATTTTTTTGATAGTCGTCAATTAAAAGGAGCAATTTTTTCCATTTTTGTTATAGCTATTGCAGCTGCTGAAGCCGCTATTGGACTCGCTATTGTTTCATCAATTTATCGTAACAGAAAATCAACTCGTATAAATCAAGCTAATTTGTTGAATAAGTAATATTATCCTATTAAAATAAAATTAGAATTTTCATAATCGTAAAATTTCATTTCTAAGATTAGTAACCACTTATGTATGAACAAACAAATCATAAGCATGATTAGTGATCAAGAAAATATTTTTCTCTCATCCATTACATTTTTACAAAATTAATTTTACAAAATATTTTCTAATTAAAAGAAAAGTTTTATTAAAAACTTAAAATTTGAAATTCAAATTTTTACCTCAAAACGGAAGCTTCTATACCAGATACAACATTCCCTACAAAAAAACAAAAAAAGAGCGGAGTCTACTGGCGGCCCCCTTATAGGCCTGACGGCTCCCTTATATATATGGGATCGCCGTCAGTTACCGTT
>BQNB010022862.1:27229-62483 GCA_026074375.1 Tanacetum coccineum | reverse complement strand
AGACGTTATCAAACACGTTCCATTCCAAAAGAAAGATCAGAGTGCAAACGTTGTCCCAACATAAAAGAAACATGACACAAGTGTTCAACAAAATATAAGAACATTGTTTTTGAGGAATGGAAATCAAGTGTTTTAGCAAAATTCATTCTTAAGCGCAACTTCCTCCTCTTCGTCCCAAGCTCTAAGTCTTTAGCTTTGATTATCTGAGATAAACATGCTAAAAAGTCAACAGACGTTGAGTGAAATTCATAGGTTTAATAAAACATTAAGATTTAGAACACAAATATTTAAATCAGGGAAAATTTGTGGATCAAACAAGTTTTGATTAACATGCATTGAGCTCGTGACATCCGACCCCTTTGACGAGAATGTTATGTTGCCCCAAACGGATTAGGTATTATTGCCATATACATGTAGTTCTCAGTGTAATATATCCGTTGAAAAGTGGGTGTTCCAAAAGGATTCAAACCCCGAACGAGTTTTTACGAAAATAAATTAGTAGTAAAGGCAAGGCTATAAACTCGTCGTATGTAGATGATCAAATGAGAAACCAAGTATGAGAAGATGACTCCAAATAGCTGTCCACCATCATAGGTATTTAACATTTCAGATTATTAGTAGGTCTTAAGCAATAAGTACTCAAGCATAAAGCATACAATTACGGGACCAACATACTGAAAAATTATTTGTGTTTAATTTATAAAAACAAGCATGATATCTCCTCGCGGGTTAAAGAAAAACAATAAAAGTAGTATAGGAGAGGCATGAACTCAACAGTGAGTAAAGATCAAATGAGAAAAAAAAATGAGATAAAAGACACCACCATTACCAAGACTATCAAGCCAAGTCGCGACTTAGAATTATAAATAAAATCGTTATAGTAAAAATAGTTATATACTACTAGTTAAAAATCCGAAACATGAATGACATTGCACCAAGACTTAACCAAGGTATTTTTATCTCCAATTAGGTACACAACTTGAACTTATACCTAATTGAGAGTCTACTAAGTTTTGCTTAAAGATTCTTATCTCATTACTATGCATTCACACTTTAATTTTTTAAGAAAAGACGTAAAAACTATGTTACTGAATTTTAGTTATATTTACACCGTCGTATCTCTTAACCTATAAGAGATAAAAGGATGGGGTTTTCACCCCTGGAAAGATGCTTAGGTCTAGTTTACAGAACGTTTGGCAATCAATCAAACCATTTACCAATCCACGGGAAATGAGTTTTTACAAACCGTAACCAAAACAGAAAGTTGACTGAATTTCCAACGTTTACGGTTTTGGCCATAATTCCTATTATATAATAGCTATTAAGTTGAAACCAAAGAGAGGTGAAAGATTATAATATCTACTGATTAACAATGTTTTAAAACCTAAGTTTATTTCAAAATAACCTGGAGCAAAACAAGTTTTCCAACAGCCGCTCCAGGTTTGACCTTCTTCCGTAAAAAGGCCATATCTCCCTCATCCGGAATCGATACAAAATCGTTCAATTTGCCACATGTACCTAATACCTATATCTATACACCCATGTCTTTTATTTACAGACCCTAAGCCAAATTTTTTGAGAAAACACCACGTTTCCCTACTGACCTAAAAACAGTCCCAACATCTACTCCTAAACTCAATCAAAACTCATCCAAATCATCAATTGAGCCATCACAAGGCCAAAATACATCAATGCAATCTAATTCCTATCCATCACAATTCACTTACACTAACTTATAAAAATCAATCATAAAAAGTACATGCATGATCATAAAAATCAAAATCAAGAACATGCACTTTCATAAAAACATAGTCAGTGAGTTAGGGTTTTAAGAGATAACTTACCACACAAAATAGAAGAAGAAGTTGATCAAACACAACACCAATATGGTGTTGTTGGCTGCCGAAAGTACACAAGGAGAAGCCACACCCAAAGTAAATTTTTACTTCACCTAATCTTGCTTAAAATCACTTCTAATTTATCCCTTGGTAATTCTATAGCCCTTAATCCAATTAAAACCCTAAGACTTGATGATCTTCAAAATCTTTAACTTCTTTAAAACACTTGCATGGTGACTTTTAGTAATGGAAAATTAATAAGGGTTAATATATATGTGATTTGGAGTAAAAAGGGTGTGATTTAAGTGAGTTTTGATGGAGTTGATGGTGGTTTTGGGGATGTTGCCGTCGAACATAAGGGAGGAAAGGAGAGGGATACGGATGGTCTTCTTGTGTGTGTGTTTTTTAAACGTTATGTTGTGTGTGTATGTTTTGCTTCGGCTTATATAGGAAAAAGAATAAAAAGGGGTTTTTATTTATGGTATATATATACATTCACTAGTAAAATCCCTAAAAATACCATGAGGGTGCGTTTGATGGGGGTCTAGAACCGGCCTCTCCTTTTTGGGTGGGCTTGATTGCTAAACTTTGTATTATTTTCGTTTCTGGGTCCAATTACTTATCCTAGTTTGATACTTTTTCCTAAACCGTGATTTTCGTCTCGGGTGCGATTTAAAACGCAAAAAAGACATTTATTACAAAAACAAAAATAATTAGGCACTCAAGGCCCGTTTATGAAGTCGTTGATTTCTCGATTTATAAAAATGGATAAATTAATTTGTAGGACTCGCGAGGGTTTTAAAAGTGACGATTTTGATAAAAACCAATTAAGATAGTAAAACGAATTATTTAAAATTTAAAAATTAATTATAAATTCAAATTAAGTAGTGACCTTAAATACGGGGTTTTACATGGAAAATTTTTGATGTATCCAAGATTTATCCAAGTATTTATGTATGAGCAAGTTGGTGATATGTCTACCTATGATAAGATTTATGTTACTCACTCTCACACAAAGAAGATTTTTGCTAACATGAAAAGGCAAGGAAAAGGATTTTCTAGTAGGGAAACACCTTTGTTTCCAACAATGATGGTACAAGCTCAACAAGAACAGGGTAAAGGTTAAGCAGATCCTACTGATCCCCATCACACACCCACCATTACTCAATCATCATCATCATAACCCCAAAAGAAACATAAACCAAGGAAGCATAAGAAGAAGGACACTCAGATACCTCAATCTAATGTTCCTAGTGACAATGTAGTAGAGGAGGCGATTAATAAGGAGAATGTACCTACACATTCTAATGATCCACTGCTCAATGGTGAGGATAGACTGAAACTTGAGGAATTAATGGCACTATGTACCAACTTACAAAACAAGGTTCTTAATTTGGAACACACAAAGACCACTCAGGCATTGGAGATTGACAGCTTAAAAAGGAGGGTCAAGAAGCTTGAGAATAAGCAAAGGTTAAGAACTCACGGGCTTAGAAGATTGTACAAGGTTGGTTTTAGTGCTAGGGTTATTTCTTCTAAAGATGAAGGTTTGGGTGAGGAGGATGCATCCAAATAGGGGAGAAAAATTCATGATATTGATGCTGATGAAGACATCACCCTGGAGAATGTTCATGATGAAGATATGTTTGATACAAGTGTTTTTAATGATGAAGAAGTGTTTGTAGGACAAGAAAGGAAGTTAGTACTGCTGATCTAGTTACTACTGCTGGTGAAGTAGTTACTACTGCTGGTGAAGTAGTTACTACTGCTAATGTTGAAGTTAGTACTGTCAGTCCAACTGCTGCTACAATAACTACTGTTGAACTTACTTTGGCTCAAACACTAGCAGAGTTGAAGAGTGCAAGACCCAAGATAAAAGGGGTTGTTATGCAAGAGCCAAGTGAAACAACAACAACAATTCCTTCAAAGGACAAGGGTAAAGGAATCATGGTTGAAGAACCTTTAAAGATGAAAAAGAAAGATCAAGTCCTCTTTGATGAACAAACAGAAATCCATATTAATCTTTCCATTTCCATTGGGGATTTCCGGTTTGTTGGAGTAAACCTGACGACTTTTGATGTTCAGCCTTCACCTTGGCGGAAGTCAGGCACTTACTAACATAAGTTGCAATATCAGCCTTCATATTCGACCACCAATAGAGCTTCTTTAAGTCTTGATACATCTTATTGGAACCAGGATGAATCGAATACTTTGATTTATGCGACTCGTGTATAATCAGATCCCGTAATCCACCAAACAACGACAACCATATTCGTTTGTCAAAGTATCGAATTCCGTCAGAGCAAATTTTGAATATTGGCTTAATCAACCTTCCTAAGTTCTCTGCTTTCACTCTTTCTTCCTTCATCGCTTCCGTTTGAGCCTTAAGTATTCTCTCAGACAAGTCGGGGTAATTTGTCATAACCAGAGCTCTAACCCTTATCGGTTTTTCCCTCTCCTTTCGACTAATAGCATCCGCCATAACATTAGCCTTACCGGGATGATAGCGGATTTCACAATCATAATCGCTTAGTAATTCAATCCATCGACGTTGCCTCATGTTGAGTTCCTTCTGGTCCAAAACGTATTGAAGACTTTTGTGGTCTGTGAATACAACACATTTTGTTCCATACAGGTAATGTCTCCAAATTCGTAGGACAAAAACTACGGCGCCCAACTCTAAATCGTGAGTCGTATAGTTCTCTTCATGCTTCTTCAATTGGCGTGAGGCATAAGCAATCACTGATATGTGCTAAAACACACATCATTTGTACCCCTAAAAATGCTAATAAACGGACTAAAACACTAAAATATGGATAAATATGTTGCAAATATGTTTGTATTGTGTTTTTATGTCTTACAGGTACAAAGGATTAAAAACAAAGCAAAATCGGTAATTTTCGGGTGACTTTCGATGATGTTTTTTAACGTTTTATCGAGTTCAAACAAATTCTAAATAATCCCTCTATCACACAATGGCAAGCAGCATGAATTACGAGTCCAACGGTACCGGCCTTTCATATGTGAACCTTTTTATTTTGACCCTTTTTCGTCCCTGTTTGAACCTTTAGTTATAATGAACCTGGTCCAAGTTTATAAAAGGGTATATATTAAATTTTACATTCCATTATTGAAGCTATGCTCTAGCATAGCGGTAAGCTTGCTAGAGCTATGCTTCTATACCTTAAGGTCCCGAGTTCGATCCTGTAGAGGGGTTTATCCCCCTCACGACCCGACCCGGCCCATTACGAGACTCGACCCGGCCCATGAACCGAACAGACCTGGCCCATTACCATACCTGACCCAGCCCATTACCAGACCCGACCCGGCCCATGAACCGAACAGACCCGGCCCATTACCAGACCCGACCTCGCCTGTTGACTGACTGTCAACCATGGTCCGGCGGTGGTCCGCCACCATTGACCGTCGTTGACCGTCGTTACCCGGTGGTCCGGCGGTAGCTTCGGTAATTATGCCGGAACAGTGATTACGCCACGTGGCACCACTCAGGTGGTGACACGTGGCCTGCTAATGATTGATGGCAGGTTGTGCAGGTACGAGGTACTGTAGCAATACGAGGGTTGTTGGATCGAAGCTTTTGAAAGGCTGACATGTCATCATACGATTGGTGGATCAGGATATATTGCAGCTGGCAACAGTTGGTACACGTTTGGGTTGAAATGACGAAAATACCCCATCTTTGTGCTATGACCCGTCATAATGGCCTGAAAGGACGAAAATACCCCTCCACTTTGTGGCTATATAATCACAGCAGCTGTACTCATTTGGGAGTGTTTATTTTTTTTAGTTTATTTTTCATAGTAAGTGTAGGTTAGTTTTAGGAGTAGTGTAGTATAATTTTTAGCTTATTGTAAAAGCTTTTATAGCTATATTTAGCTTCAAAATTGTAGATCAAGATTTGAAGCTTATTAATGAAGATGCTTTAGGTTGGTTTTTATAAATGCTTATTATTTCTTGATTCCTTATTTCTTTTTATTGCTTATTCTACTACCTTTTTACTTCTTTTGCTTATTTGCAAATAATCTCATGCTTATAGCTTATTTATGGATTCCGATCTCTTAGCATATATTCTAATAAGCTTCTTCAATAGCTTATATTAGACTAGCTATTTTATATTGATTTTTGTTTTAGAGCTTTTCGCGTGAGCTAGTTAGTTTTTAATTTTTGAGTGCTTATTTTAAGCTATTGTTTCTAAGATCGACGACCGCATAAATAACCCTTCTCTTGTTCACTGATTGAACACCTGGTTCAGGGATAGATCTAAAAATAATAGATCTTGTCTTTTTAGCTTATTTTCTAGCATAAAGTTTGTTGCTTTTAGCTTATTTAATTGAATCTAAGCTTATATAATCTAAATAAGCTTTTGCTTATTTCCTCTTTTAATCTATTTTCTTTTCTTTTCTTTTTCAAAAGTGCTTATTGTTTGATAAAGATCAATTCGAATGCTAAAAGGGTTCCCCATGAAGTTCTTTTCTTTTCTTTTCTTTGAACACCGTTAAACTCGAGAGCTTATTATTTAGGCTTATTGTAGTCAAAAGTTCTAAACATACTAGTTTTTTCTTATAGCTTATTAAGCTAGGGCTTATTCGAAGTACTTGTAGCTTATTTGAGAAGTAGCTTATTTATAAGCTTATATTCTTCATCCTTTCTTCGAATAAGCCTTGATAGCTTTTTAGCTTATTCTAGTTTTTATTTCAAAAGTGGTTTTTTTATATATAGATTTATTCTAGTTTTATTTTTACAAAATTTAGTTTTCAAAATAGCTTATTTTTCTAAAAAGGTTTTTTTCATCTTATTAGAGCTTTTGTCCTAAATTTTCATAGCTTATTTCATATTCCATCTTTCTACCATCTAAGGCCCGGAGCTTAAGGGTCTTATAGGTTAATAAATAGAAAAAGTTGATCTTTAAAGTTTTTATGAAAGTAATTAGTAGATAAAGTTTTACACCTTATTTGCTAATTAGAGAAGTAGAGCTTAAAATTGGCAAACTTATTTGTTTTATTAAGTTTGGTAAAAAAAAAAAGATCGGGTGGTTATCGTTTTATTTGCGGCTCTTCAATTGGTCCTATTTTCTATCCTTTCAATTAAATAAGTGTAGTTTAATTTAAAAAGTTTTGCTTTGCTTATGTGATCATAGACTGCTAGGTGAGTAGTTAAACTTGTGTTAGCAAAGTGATTAGTGAAATTTAGAATTTAAGGAGTCGGTTTTAAAAAAGTTTAAAAAATTAATAGTTAAATTTACATACCGTCATTTACTTTTAATGCAATTTAAATACTTGTCATTTATTTTAAAAAAGCATTTTACTTTACTTGTCATTTAAACTTGTTTTCTAAGGATTTTAATTCGTTAAACCTAAGCACGCACTTAAGAACGATATCACGTCACTTAGCAAGCATTAATTGTCATTTATAACTTTTAGTCAATTTTAGATTAACCTGTATTTTTTAATCTAGAAGTAATATTAGTTATTTTTAATTTTTAGTATAAAAATAGTTTATGTTCGAGTCTTGAAGATCCTATCTCGGAAAGTTTATTTTCGTTCTTATAATTTTTTTTTTTTTACCAAGTTGGGAAAATAACACCAACATATAATACTTTCAATTGAAGTATTACCCATTAATAAGTTCCCGAACTAAAGAATCAAAAACTTACCTTTTGTGTCTCTCACGAGGTACGACTCACCTTTGAATGTTAAACAAACTCCTTTGTGCGTTTTTCTTTTAGAGAGTTACCGAGAAGCGAGTTGAATATTAGGTTTGAGTGTCTTATCTCATTGTCCGTATTTAAAATTTATTGTGAATATATAGTGAAAAACCAAAAAAATATATATAAAAATCCAAAAAAAATATTTTTCTTCTTATTTCTATTTTTCCTTTTCTTTTCTAAATATTAAAAGTACCAAAAATATTTTTTATTTTTATTATCTTTATAAAAAATTTCAAAAAATATTCTTCTCTATTTTCTTATTCCATTTAATTCTTATCTTCTTTAACCCTCTTATCCGTTTAATTCTTCGACATGTCTTCGTATAACTATTTTGGTTGCTCATGGTATGGAGGTCCGTTTAATGGTGGAAACTGTCCGAGCTGTAGCAATGTAGGATCCAGAAATGAGTTTGTCTATGACTCAAATCCTTATTGTTATGATGAAACATCGAACTTCTTCAACCAACCTCCACAATACCAGTACGAGACATACTCGTATGAGTTATGTGGGAACGATTCTCACTATGGGTTTGATTTTCCACCTCAGGTACCGCTTGTCTATGAGCAGGAACCGTGCTACAAACAAAACTTTAGTGATAATTATTATCCACAAAATTCACCGATTTTTTCTCAACAATATCTTTGCTATGATAACTGTGGGGGTCCTCATGCAACTTTTCAGTGTCACCCGATGAACCAAAATTTCAATTCTTTCGGTTTTGACCATATTCAACCCCCGCAGCAGTTCGATAATCATCAGCCTCAGGAAATTCCAAAAGTCACTCCTTTTGTTGAAAGTAAAGAATGGACTGAAACAAATAACGAGCTTTATAAAATGATGGAAGATTTTACGGAAAGAATGAATCAAGAGTTACGTAAGCAGGAGGCTTTACTTGTAGCTCAATGTGAGCAAGAATTACGTGAACAAGAGCAGGCAGCTCAAGAAAAGGAAGAACTTTCACCGAACTTCATTTTTCGTCAACTTATTGAAAAAACATGTGGAACAAAAGTTTGTGAAGAGCAAAAGCAAAATATGGAAGATACGATGCTAGATTTGCTTAAAATTTGTCAACAAAAAGAGCTTTACTGTATTCATAATAATGTTGAAGATCTAATTGAAAGTGCTTTTAATTCTAAACTTCTCTTGATTAATTTGAATTCTCAACGTCTTAATAAGGAAGAGCAGGAAGTTAAGAATATCGCAGATCCGGTAGCTAAATGTCAAACTCGTATTACATTATGTTTGTAGAATTTTAAAGTTATTCACAAGGAGAGCATTATTCCTTTGAATAAAACAACTCAAATTTCTCAGGTTAATGCAATCACACACGACTTACCAACTAAAGAACCCGAGGACTCTCTCATAATGGGGAATGAGGAACTTAGCACTATTCCTGAAAAGGAATCGGACGAATTCATAAAGTCCAGTGTTGAGGACCTTATTCTAATCCCAAGAGAGTCCGAGGATTCATCCGGTAGTGATAGTGTTTGTGTTTTACCTTCGAGTGATGATTTCTATCCCATTTTTGAGGAAAAATCCGTGACTTTCTCTAACCCTCTTTTTGAATTTGACGACGAATATATCTCTAATGACATAAATCCTCTTTTTGATGAGGTGTTAGAGAACATCGAGAGTAAGGACTCTTATGTTTCCAACCTTGATGAGTCGGCTTTGTTTGTCACACCTCTTTCCGATGCTAATGAGGATGAGAGTTTTGACCCAGGAGGCGTAATTGATGAAATCGATGTTTTTCTAGATATGGATATTTCTACGGATATTGAGAACGGTTATCATGATTCAGAGGGAGATATAATCTATCTTGAGAGTTTGCTTATTGATGACACTAGCCCTAATCTCCCTCCCGAGGTGTTTTTAGATCATGACCCAAGAAGCTTAAAGGATGAACCTGATAATGATGATTTGATGACCGAGGACAAAGTTTTCGACCCCGAGATTTATGAGAAGAGTTTTTCTCTGAAATTTGTGAAGTTAACCTTTGAGGATCGCCATTATTTTCCCATCACATTTGTTATCCGAATATTTCTTCCTTATCTTACTTATTCGGTGGATTCTTCTTTTCTTCTCTCCTCCGGGAGTGAGGATACTATTTTTGACCCCGACATTTCCACTTTTCATTTTTCTTCTCTTAAGCCGGTGGCATATGAAAATCCGATAGTGATTTTTCTATTCTTCTGTTTCTGCCCCAAGGACAAAGGAATTCGGGGAGAGTCAAGCTAGAGACTCGCACAAAAACAAGCGCTTCTCGGGAGGCAACCCGTGTCTTTTCTTCTTTCTATTTTCTTGATTAATAAGTAAGTGTGATTATTTTATTGCCCAAGTGTGGGGCGTGCTTCTTTCTATGGTATGTGGTTCCGTTTTTGCAGGATTCCTTAAGATCATGAAGACCCGTGCTTGTTTTCAATCTCCAACCATCGTTTTTGAGCTCTGCTTATTATGGGAATCCTTATCCTATCCATGTATATCTATAATGTTCCCCTTTCACACTTGGAATTTTTTGCATTTGCCTTTTTCATTCCTAAGTGTGGGGGTAAAACCTGATATTTTTGAACATTGAGGCCAATGTTCCATTCTAAGTGTGGGGGGGGGGGATTTCTATCAAAATGTGATCTTACCTGTGCCTTGCTGTGTCCCTCGCAACCCCGTTTTCCCACAAAAAATTTAAATTTTTAAGTCTTAATATCTAGTTTATTGTTCATATATAAAAAAAAATGTTGAAAAATATAAATAGTTAGTTGAATAAAATAAAAAAATAGTTGACACGAATGTAGGTTTTCCGTTGGTGAGAATGAAAAGTAAATTTTGACCCGACCGGTTTTATATCTTAGCTTTCTCCTTAACTATAAATAGATTGATTTTGCTAATCTTTTATACAAGGAGCTATAAAACGCAAGTCTAGCTTAAAAAAGTCAAGACTTTGCAAGTTCCCATAATTAATTTTAAATATGCGAAGTTCGATTTATAATTTGAGATTTGTTTGCCAGTCTATGTGACTTGTTAAAGTGCCGATCTTAATTCATTAGGCTAAGTATTCACGAGTTTCTTTATTAGAAATTTTAAATTGTGAAGAACAAGAGATGATAGAGTAGAGTATAAGTTTTGATGCTAAACATAGAATAGTTGGATTTCTTTAAGGCTCATAAAGGTTAATTGTGGCTTTTTGCTCCCATCAGCTTAATAAACGTTATATAATTGTTGAATAAATAAAGTTTCTTTGGTTTTTGCGATTCTTAGTTTAGATCACTTCGTAGAGATTCCTTCTGGTGAAAGTAAGGTACACATCAAGGTTTTGTTAGTGTTGTGGGGAAATAGACTCATGGACCATGGTCGGCTCGCATACCGATGTGGCAGTTGTTAAAAGACCACAGGACTTGAAATTTGGCTATAATAATAATAATAATTATGTAATAAACCGAAGCCGAAATAAGACTTCTGGATCATGGTCGGCTCGCATACCGATGTGACAGTCGTTTAAAGGGTGGAGGTAATAATAATAATAATAAAAACTGTGGGCTAATAAAAGTTTACTGCCTCTTGCCGGCTCACAACCGATGTGGCAGTCTTCTAAATAAGGCACATAGTAATAATCCGAGACTGATAAAAGTTTGCTGCATCTTGCCGGCTCACAACCGATGTTGCAGCCTTCTAAAAGGTCGAGGAAATTACCGAGGTCGAAATATGTTTGCTGCATCTTGCCGGCTCACAACCGATGTTGCAGCCTTCTAAAGGACCGAGGTTTAATAATGTTGCAATAATAATAATAAAGCCAAATTTCGACTCCAGGGTTATCTAAATAAAGCCTCCGTCTTTGACTCCGTAGTTGAGTTGTTTCGGATGAAATAAAAAGGATAACCCCTAAATCATGCGAAATTAGAACCTTAATGTGGACCTTATTCTCACCATATCGTCTCTTTAGGAAAGGATTTTAAACTAATTGTGGTCTAAACCGGGTTTACTTTATATAAATAAGGGCATAATTTATTATGTCACCATACAATAATAATAAAATCTTGAGATACAAAATTAGGAATAAAGGAGGAAAAGAAATACATAATATAGCTTATGAGTAGTGTTGCATCATAACTCGTATTTTGGCAATATCTTGTTTTAAGCTTGGCTTGGAGAGGTGAAAGTTGGAGACGATAAAATTATCTATTTGGACATTTAATGTGCTGTTTTGTTCCGTGCTTTTTTTATCCTAAAAGTTATCAATGAATATGAAAGCATTACATTAAGTCACCATGAACAAGTTTAAGTTGGAAATTAGAAAAAAAAGTATAGTTTAAAAAACGGGGAGCATGCGAAATTAATGATTTTTGAACCCTTTTAATGGACCTTTCTATTCTTGTTTGATTTGTGAGGGGGTCGATAATTTAAAGGGGAAAAAATTATTTATTTCCTGGGTTTGTTTTATTTACATTGCGTGTGGGACCAGCAATGGATTAGTGTGGGAGAATTTGATAGGTGCTAAAATACACATCTTTTACAACCCAGAAAACACTATTAATCGGACTAAAATTGCTAAATATGGATAATTATTGTGCATATATGCTTTGTTTTGGTATTTTTATTCTTGTAGGTAAAAATGATTTGGAGCAAAAACGGGTATTTACGGATTCGTCGCGAGCAAGAATTCATATTATTCAAAATCAAGACAAAGTCGTGAAAAGTCCCCGAGCATGCCAGTAGAAAGAGAACGGAAAAGCGAGTCCAGCGGTACCCTCGGATTTTATTGGGCCAGCCCGCAATCCATTTTATGGGCCGGACCAGCCTAGGCCCATTATAAGCCCAACAAAGAATTAATCAAGGATGAATTATAAAAGATTGAAGTGATGACGTCATTCTTATGTCAGGTCACATGCCACAAAATTAATTCAATCTATATCACGTGACAATCCACTAACTTGTGTAGGCGAATAAGGAGTCGACACGTGGCGGAGTTGTTTTATACATATCATCAGTTATGAACGAATGGTACTAGGAAGTGTATATTGAATGCATCATCATATCCACATGGAACATCCTCATTTGTGGATCTAGCTGACGAGTACAAGGTTTTAGCCAATCATTGGCATTTATGACGCGTCAGATGTGAATTGACTATCTTGCCTTTCAGTTTTACACTATAAAGCGTTTTGGGCCACCTGACTTAACGATTTTACCCCTGCACTCTTTTGACTATAAATTTAAGCACATCTGATGGAAGATTATTATTAGTTTTAGAGGAATAGTTAGTTTTAGGAGTAGTTAGAGTAGATTTTAGTTTAGATTTTGCTTATTTCAATTTTTAGCTTATTGTACCAGCTAATTCGAGCTTATTAGTGAAACATCTTATTGTAACCATGAGGTTAGTAGTATGAAATGAAGATTATGTTTGTTTGCTTATTGTTGGGGTTTATTTCTACTCTTTTTCTTTTCTTATTCAGTCTCCTAAAATATAAGTTTTTTCCTAGGTTTATTTGTTGAGCTTATTTACCAGCTTATTTTGAACAAGAAATAAACCGAATAAGCTTCATAAGAGCTTAAACATATAAATCACTTTTTTGTACTAAAAAGTTCATCCATAAGCTTTTAAAAAAACTTAGAATCTAACTTATTTTTAAGAATTTTAAGCTACCTTTTTGTTTTCCAAAGTTTTTATAATCAGGTTCTATAATAGCTTATTCGATTAGTTTATGCTTAAAAGTCTCTAAACAAGTTTTTAGCTTATTTGGTTTAATGAAAACGAAAAGAAATAAAAGCAAAAGATGTTTAGCTTATTAGATACGTATTTAGATCGTGATTTAGCTTAGTGGATCAGTGAGCTTGTCTCATTCCTTATTCCTTTGTCTTATTGTTTCGGTAAGGACTTATTTGGTTTAAGTATTTACTTAGGTTTGATTATTCAAATTTAGTGTAATTATTTGATTCGAAATGTGCTTATAAGTTTAGATCTCGATTGATTAGTATTCGTTGTAGCTTAATTTGGATTTGAGAAATTATTATTTAAGCTTGTTTTAGCTCATTTGCACAACTTGTTATCCGTGCTCTAATTCTTGTGTCTCGTTTGTAGAATTAACATTTTTAGGCCATGTTTGTTTCGGTTTGGGCCTCGACTGATTGGGCCTTTGTTTCGTAAGATAGAAAAATCATAAATGTGGAAGTAGAGAAATTTGAAATATTTATAGTAATTATTTTTAGTTAACAGTTAACAAATTTTGAATTGTTTTGTTGTTTGACTTTTTGGTATCGGTCAACTCACGAGGCGCGGAGCTTAAGGGTTTATTTAGCTAGACTGAGTTTGATTATTTGTTTTAGCTAAATAAATCGGGTGGTATTCGTTTAGCTGCGGGTCTTCAATTCTGTTCCATTTTCTATCCTTTTTCAATTAATTAGTGTAGATTTAATTTGCCATTTATAAAAAGTTTTGCTTTATTTGATATTTGCCATGCGTAGTGAGTAGTTTTTTTAGTGCTTGTTAAGTGAAATTTGTGAATTGAGAATTAAGTGTGGATTTGTAAAAGGTTTAGTGATTAATAAATTGTCGGATTATTTAGATTTGTAAGTTGATTGTTTAAAGGGCAAAATCCGGAGAATAATCAAATTACATTTCTAGTAATTATTTTCTTTTTAAGAGATCGTTTTCAAAATTAACCAACGTTGTGAGAAAATTATCTTTTCTAACGATTATAATTAGTTAATAAACATAAATTCACACTTAAGGAACTTTTCACGTCACTTAGCAAGCATATTTGTCATTTATATCTTATAGATCAATTTTAGTTTAATCTTGTAGTTTTAAATCTTAGGATTAATATTAGTTTAATTTTTAGCATAAAAATAGTTTAAAATCCAAACCAAAAACTTGAATGATAAACAAGCTCGATTTACAACTTGAACGTAGATTTCCATTCACCTCTCACCGAGGAAAACGATACCCGTGTTGATTACTTATTATTCTTTCCTAAGAATAATTTGTATGATACTTTGCTTGCGAATACGTATATGTTTTATAAATATATATATTATATCTGAGGGTTTATTTGATAAACGCATGTGTAACAACGACCTATATCAGTTATCTCTTACTAGTGTGCATGTATTTATATACCAACCTTGGTCCAAGTTGCTAGTTGATTGCACTATTGGAAGTTTAAGACAAGATGAGGGAAATAAGGAAAGTCTTGGTCAAAAACTAGTCATGGTACTTAAGGTTTAATGAGTCTTATGTTGTACATGGTACTAGTTGGTTCATTATGTGCTCAATGTCCCCTTGGGACTATATTCTTGTTCTAAAATTGAGGGGGGAGGGATTAGTTTATCTTTGATATTTTGTAGCAATATTGAAGTATTACTTGAAGTTTAAATGTGTAAAGGTTAAATGTAGAAGTATAACTTGTAAATGTATGTCTTGGTTTGGTTACTTTAAGTATAATTCGGCCTAAATGATAAATGTGGGTAAAGTTTTATAAAACTTTGAGTATTGGGTATAAAAATAGGTATTTGTTGAAGCGTAGAAAAGTTTTGGTGGTTCCGGGTATGCAAAAACGTATTTTATCGTGAAACATAAACACTTTACGTAACCAATAAAAATAAAATGTGCAAAGTTTAATAATTAGCCTCCAAATAATTATCTAACACTTTCTTGACGTAAACATTTAATTGTTTGATGCCCGTTTACGTTGAATGATAATTTTTAGCTTACGCGATTTAACTTAATGATTAAAATTAAAAGCAAACTCGTACAAGACTAAAAATAAATAGTGAAATAAATGACGTCATAAAATGACCCAAAAACACGGGGTGTTATAGTCTTCCTCCGTTAAATGAGCCTTGTCCTCAAGGCTTAAGACGCGGCATGATAAGTGTAAAATACACATATCCGTTTGTACCTAAAATAACCCAATTAAACCCAAAACACAGTGAAAAATGGCAAAATATACTTGTTTTTGTGTTTTGTGTGTGCAGGAACGGATATATGAAAAGTCAAAAGAAAACCGTCAAAAAAAAGGGCACACAAGGACACAAGAACGGAAGAGTGAAAGCCGGAAGCCAAAGCCAGAAAAAGTCAAATCTACAGTCAACTCCAGTCAATCTTGGTCAATAGAAGTCAACAAAATCCAAAATATTCCACTTTAGCCCTTCAAGTTTCAAAAGTTGCAAAAATAGTCCCTTAAACCCTAAATGGGCCTCACTCGGATCCAAAAGCTCAATCCCTTAGCCCAACATCCCTTTCATAAAACCACAAGGACCATTCCTGTCAATTTCCAAAGTCCTTTTTACCCTATACCTTTTATAACCAACCACAAGGGCCAAATGTGCCATCTCTCAAAGTTTAAAACTGATTTACCCGTTCAGTTAAAAAAAGAGCGCGAAGATCCTTGGTACTATTCCATCGTCATCTTCCAGGTTTAACCATGGGTAAAACAAGGGTGCAGAATCTAAATAAGGGTGATTAAAGTCAATTCATGGGATCGTTAACAAATGGCAGGGTCAAATGGTCAAATCGAAGCATCATCATTAGCTCCTAAGCATCAAAGCCACGTGGCTATGGAGAAAGCACAAAGGAATGAGGAATTTGCACTACATTCACTCACAAAACTAGCACAAGCTGTCACATCCAGAAATGACAGTCTTGGCAAAACCTTTAGCATCCATATTTGATCCAGCGGACTTACAAAGCCCTCAAATGAATGAAAGAAATGATTGCTAGGATTGATTGGAGCCGTGGGCATCAAGCAGACCAGAAGCTTCAGCAGCACTATAAAAGGCTCTCACACACACACACACACATCTAATTTCAGAAGCTTTAGGTTTTAGCTTAATATTAATTTCTGCTTATATAATTCTTTTCAATCTTTGTAATCTCTTTTTAGATAATGTAATCAAGTTTTTCATCAATGAAATTTAGTTTATCTTAAATAAATTGTCCATAAGCTCTTCAAGATTTTACTTTACAAGCGTTTTATTTACGTAATCAAATGTCAAGCTACTGTGATCTATAAGCTCTAACAGCTCTCATGATCTTTTAAAGCTCATGATTGAGCTTAATTTGGACCTAGTCATACTTAAATTCATTAAACCAGTAATTACTTTTGCAATTTGGATTTGAAAGCTTTTGGAAGGGAGATCAATAATGGAAAGATCTCCAAGGACAATCACTGGCTTATCTAAGATAAGCCAGAGCTTGTAGCAAAGCTCTAAGAGCATTCTAGCTTCTGTTAAGCTGAAGCTCAAGTAAGTTCTCTTTTAAATTCCTTTTGACTTTAATTTTTAGCAAAAATAGTAGTTAAGGTACTTATTAGAATAGATCTGCTTATTTGCTTAAATTAGTTGCTTCTTTGTGCTTATTTCTCTTTACTAATGCTTATTAGTTATATATCTTCATCTGTTTTTGCTTAAATAGATATAGATCATTAGTTTCTTATTTCTGTCATAAAAATCCATAAAAACTAAAAATATTAGTGTAATTTCTTAGATCTTGCATTCTAGCTTAATTCAGTAGTTAGATTATGTTATTTAAGTTAGTTATAATCTGTTAATCATCTGGTATTAAGGATTTAATTAGTAGATTTCATCTTAAGAGATTTTTCAAATCTGTCATAAGCTTTAGGATTTTTTTGTTTTTTAGTTTGTTTTTTGTGGTTTGTGTTTGGTTAGTATCTTAGTTGGACTTTATTAGTCAAAGGTTTTTGGTCAAAACAATCGAGTCAGCATGATTACATTACTATCATAAGGGAAAAGAGATTTCATAAGCTAGTTTTTAAAAATGAGTAAATTAGGGCTTATTTTAGATGTCTCAGCACTAGGGTACTTGTATACCTTCTCTTTGTTAGTGAAAGCTTGATCCAAGCTTTCCTAGGCTTGGACTTGGATTACATAGAATTTATACACTTTATTTGAGTGCCTTTAGTGCAGTAGCAACCACTCTAGTTGCCTGCACTTGTGCTTTGTCCTTTGGTCATTTGCATCAGCAGTTGTAATTAAGTTACCACTTCTGTCATTTGAAGTTCCATTTTAGTTAACTAATTTTAGGAGTTAGGACTTTAAATTCAGGTTAATAATCTCATTTTTCATTTCCTAGATCATTTACTTGGGTACATTAGTTTTTTTTTAAAAGTCATAAAAAACTCAAAAAGCCAAAAATAGCAGTCTTAGATTCTTAGTTTTTAAATTTTAATTTCTAGATTGTAGTAATTGCTTTTATGATTTAAATAAGTAGTCTATAAGGTGTTTGTTTAGTTTACAAAAGCTAGGATTCTTAAAACTTCTTATTGAGCATTAGAGCTTATTTCAATTTTGTACTTTTCAAGTTAAAACCTGAGTTTACCTCTTTGTTCATCAAATTCATTTGGCTTAAATTGTTTCTAGTGCAAAAAGCTTTTCAATCCTAGCTTAAGCATATCATAAGGAGTCTAGGACTTCTTTTATTTTTAAGTTTGAGCTTAAAATGAGCTTTTTACAACTGAATAAGCATAACAAAGGCAAAGCCCAACCATCTGATATAGCAGCTTTGATAAGCTATTTTTGAGCTTATTAGTTAGTTTCAGCTTATGTCTCTTTTTATTAAATAGCTTAATTTTTGTCTCTTAAGTCCTAGTAAATTCAGTTTTTATAAAAATCAAAAAATTTAAATAAAAAGCAAAAAAGGGGTTTAAACCACACTCGAACCCCACGAACTCACACATAATAGACCATACGTCATACCATTTTCTACATAGCTCCATCCAAGTAAAACTTCCCCACATCTAATTCTTATACACATTTTTGCCTTATAAGCCAAATAAGTTGTCAAGCTTATTTCGTGGCTTATTTTATAAGCTACGACTTCGGGCTTATTTTTCCTAGGATTCATATAGCATAAGCTATTTTTTAGTTGTTTTTTTTCTAGAATTTTTACTATAAGTTTAGTATTTTTAATCTTTTATTTCTTTAAAAAATTTTAAAAATCATAAAAAATAGAAAAATAATCAAAAAAATAAAAATCTTTTTTATAAAATTTTCTTTTATCATTAAGTTTGTAGGAAAATTAGTTTCACGTTCGTAGGGTCTATTTTGTAAAAATTCACTTTTAAAGACGTGTTTTTGTTCACGTTCTCGGTTTTTAAATTTTTAACTCCGTTTTCGTTCTAGTTTTTTTTAAACTTTGTTTTTAGTCAATTAGAATACATTTTAAAAAGAAAAATAAAAATTAGGTTTAATTTGTAGAATTTAAGTTTTGGGCCTTAGTTTTAGTATCCCGTTTCGCATTATTGTTAAATTTTTGAAGTACCATATAATTATCTATATGCTTAATTGTAGTACGTGTTGATTTTAATCTTCTTAGTAGTTATAGAAAAACCCAATTTAATCTTCTAACCCATTCAAAACAGTAATCCATTATCAAGCGAGGTTTCAATTTTCACAAATCGTTGGAAACACCGCGGGAAATCAACTTTCCGGTAAACATACGTATATTATATATTATATATATTTTAAAGAGTGAATTTTCCTTAGGAAAATTCTTAATTGCTCTTGTGGTATTATATAGTATATTTATATACGCGTACCAAATTTTGTCGCCGTTGCCGGGGATTCGAGTTAAACGAATCTCTCGTTTTGTGTTTGTTGATAAGATTTGAAGATCCTTTCGTCCTCGAAAGTTTCATTTTTGTTAAATTTTCAAAAATCCATAAAAAATCATAAAATATAAAAAGTAAAAAAATATTTTCTTTTTCTTTTTAGTATAGCTATCATATAAAAAAAATCAAAATAAAAAAAATTGTCCTTAAAAAGAAAAATAAATAAAATAAACTAAAGTTTGGTAAAAGAACCCTCAACATAATAATCTTTCAATTGAGGTAAATTATCATAATAAGTTCACGTGTGAACTTGAAAAGTTCCCAAAATCGAACCAAAGATTTAAACTTGCCATTTTTGTCTCTACGAAAATACGGCTCACCTTTAAAAACAATTATTTAAGAGCTTACCGTGAAGTATGATGATATTTGGTTTTAGTCTCTTTCATGTAACCGTAAAAATATGTTGTGAAAAAAAAATTTTAAAAATCACAAAAAAATATTATTGTAAAATTTTTCTTAAATTTTAGATTTTCCTTTTTAATCTCTCCTTTTAAGTGCATGCACACTCGTTCGCAAACTCGTAACAGTAACCGCGTCAACACAACAAACCCTTCCGGTTGTTGTTGAACCTTGTAATTTAGAAGAGCCAATTCCCGGACAAACCATAGTTGCGATGGCGGATCGAACTATGGAGGAATTACTCCGTGCACCCACCGAGGGTTACGGAGAAGCTATTGTTTTACCCGAAATCAATGCCGATCATTTTGAGATCAAAACTAATTTGCATCATTTGGTTCAAGCGAACCCGTTGTCATGGTTTAGAAAAATGAAAATCCTCAGCTCATATTAATAGTTTCAAAGGATTACTTCGACCTT
Source organism: Tanacetum coccineum (assembly GCA_026074375.1). Classification (NCBI taxonomy): domain Eukaryota; kingdom Viridiplantae; phylum Streptophyta; class Magnoliopsida; order Asterales; family Asteraceae; genus Tanacetum; species Tanacetum coccineum. The sequence goes on along the minus strand of BQNB010022862.1, from coordinate 42,483 downwards.
TACGATTTAGAATGTGCCTAATGAGTGATATAAGCTTATTGATGATTCCTATTCGGCTCGAGGAGCCAGCTAAAACTGTACGAGAAAGAACCCGAATTCCAATTTTAACTGGGACCATTCTCGTTAACCAAGTTCTTATTCCAATTTTTCCCCCTTTTCGAAAACCACTCCACCTTAAGAACAAAATTTCTCGGGTTTTCAAAGAATCCGAATGAATCTTTAGTGGAAGCGTGGGAACGTTTTAAGGGTATGCTTAGATCTTGCCCTCACCACGGATTTTCGGAGTTAACTCAGGTTGATACCTTTTATAATGGTTTAACTGAGAACGAACAAGACTCCTTAAATGCCGCGGCGGGTGGTAATTTGTTAAGTAAGACTACTAGGGAAGCTTTGAATATAATTGAAAACAAGTCAAAAGTGCGTTATTCGAGAAACAAAACAAATGCTTCTAGGGTTAATTCTAGGGAAAATGTTAGCAAAACGGATGAACGAATTGACAAACTTGCGGATCAACTTTCGACCTTAGTCGAGATTGTTTCTAAAAAGGTTGTTGTCCCTCCCGCACCGGTTAAGGCGGTTGAGGAAAATTGTGTTACTTGTGGTGGAGCTCATGCATGGTATAATTGTCCGGCTACCGATAATAACCAAAATGTTTGTGCAACCACGGGAACTTATAATCAACAAGCCCCACCAAATCGAGTTAGTAATCAAATGGCACCACCAGGATTTGCTCCGGTGCAAAATCAAGGTCAAAATAGGAATTATAACAATCAAGGTCAAGGGAATAATTTCAATCGAGGGAACAATTTTCAAAATCAAGGTTTTCAAGGTCAAGTTAATCATGCTTCGAATTTTCAAAACCAAGGTTTTCAAAATCAACCGTTTCAAGTGCCTAATAATCAAGTGAACGATTTTTCAAATTGATTTTTTTTCCCCCCCCCCGAATTTTTACAAGAAATGTCTAATGATCAAGTGAATTAGGAATAGCAAACCAAATCACTTCGATGAAAGGAGAGTTAAAGAACGAGATTCAAAATACCATCAAGAATCAACAAACCGCTTTGATGAGTCAAAATAATGCTTTTCAAAACACTTGCAAATAATCTACAACCATGTTAAGTAGTTTCTTTCAAGGCCCAGCCTCACCTTCGGGTAACTCTTCCGAGTAATCGATTCCTAACTCGAAGGGCAAGAATAAAGCGATCACTACCCCCCCCCCCCCCCCCCCCCCCCCCCCCCCACCCCCCCCCACCCCTCCCCCCCCCCCCCCCCCCCCCCCTCCCCCCCCCCCCCCCCCCCCCCCCCCCCCCCCTCCCCCCCACCCCACCCCCCCCCCCCCCCCCCCCCCCCCCCCACCCCCCCCCCCCCCCCCCCCACCGAAAGTGGTGTATCTTACGAGGACCCTCGAATCCAACTAAACCTTCCCCGAAAAAGGTAGTGGAACGAGAGACCGAGGAAATAACGGATGAGGAGCAAAATAATTTCCAAGGAAGTACCGCTCAAATCCCACCTCCGGTTATCCCTAAACCAATTCCGGAACCCGAGATTCCGAAGACTTTACCAAAATCAACTCCGATACCGGAACCCGAGATTCCGAAGACGGTACCTAAGGCAAACATTCCTTACCCTTCAAGACGAGACAATCAAAAGAATCGAGAAAAAGCTTCATACCAAAAAGAGAAGATTTTTCAAATGTTTCAAGATTTGCGTTTTGATATAAGTTTTGCGGATGCTTTGTTTTTAATGCCGAGATTTGCTCCTACGATTAGGGATTTTGGGGGTTATGAAAAAAGAAAAGTTGCCGAACTAGTAAAATTCCATTGAACGAGAATTGCTCGGCGATGCTCCTTAAAAAGCTTCCCGAAAAGCTAGGAGATCCGGGTAAATTTCTTATTCCTTGTGAATTCCCGGGAATGGAGATATGTTACGCCTTGGCCGATCTTGGTGCAAGCATAAATCTAATGCCCCTTTCGATTTGGAAAAAACTTTCTTTGCCCAAACTTTCACCGACTCGAATGACTTTAGAGTTAGCGGACCGATCCATAACTTACCCTAAGGGTTTAGCCGAAGACGTCTACGTTAAAGTTGGAAAATTCCACTTTCCCGCCGATTTTGTAGTTGTTGATTTCGAAGCTGATCCCCGAGTACCTCTTATACTTGGAAGGTCATTTTTGAAAACCGGTCGTACCTTAATTGACGTTTATGAAGGAGAAATCACCATTTTTTTTTTTCCCCCCCCCCGTGTTGACAACGAAGCCGTCACTTTCAATTTAGACCAAACCATGAAATATTCCTCTACGAATGACAAATCGGTAAACCAAATTGACATCATTGATGAAATTTGTGAGAGTATTCTCCTAAATGTTAGGATTCTAGTGATGATTTTCCAAGTGGAATCCCAATTTCGACGTCCTGAGTCCGTTTACTTCCGAATTTACTTTGGAAGAAATCGATGCTTATCTTTATGACAAATCAATCTCTTTGGAAAGTGATCATGATGATTGTGATCCGGAGGAAGACATTTATGTGCTTGAACAATTGTTAAATGATGACCCGTTTCAACTTCCTCCGATGGACCTTAAGCAAAGTGAAGTTACCGAGGCCAAATCTTCAATTGAAGAGCCTCCGGAATTAGAGTTAAAGGACTTACCATCTCACTTAGAATATGCTTTCTTGGAAGAAAACGATAAGTTACCCGTCATCATAGCAAAAGGTTTAAAAAACGATCAAAAAGAAGCTCTCATTAATGTTCTTAAATCGCATAAACGTGCCATTGCTTGGAAAATAACCGATATCAAGGGTATCGACCCTCGTTTTTGTACTCATAAGATTTTGATGGAAGACGATTGTAAACCATCGGTGCAAAGTCAAAGACGGGTGAACCCGAAAATTCATGAAGTCATTAAGAAGGAGGTGATTAAACTTCTTGATGCCGGAATGATATACCCGATCTCCGACAGCCCGTGGGTTAGTCCAATCCATTGTGTCCCTTTTAAATTAAAAAAAAAGGAATGAACCGATTGGTTTGGGGAGGGGGGGGGGGGGGGGGGGGGGTGGGAGCGTGAAGATATTGACTAAATTTGAGACACGTCTAAGTTACCGGCTGGAGAGTATGTATCGATTATAGGAAGCTTAACGAAGTGACTCGTAAAGATCATTTTCCTCTCCCGTTCATGGATCAAATGCTAGAACGTCTAGCCGGCAATGAATTCTATTGTTTCTTATATGGTTTTTTAGGATATTTTTAGATTCCAATTGATCCTCGTGATCAAGAGAAAATGACTTTTACGTGCCCGTACGGCACTTTTGCTTATCGTTGAATGCCATTTAGATTATGTAATGCTCCTGGAACCTTTCAACGTTGTATGATGGCGATTTTTCACGACATGATAGAAAAGACAATGGAGGTGTTTATGGATGATTTTTCCGTTTTCGGTGATAGTTTTAATTCATGTCTTTCTAATCTTGAACGAATGTTAAAAAGATGTGAAGACACAAATCTTGTCCTTAATTGGGAAAAATGTCATTTCATGTGTAAAGAAGGTATGGTTTTAGGTCATAAGATATCTAAGTCTGGAATTGAGGTCGACCGAGCAAAAGTCGATGTAATTGCTAAACTCCCTCATCCGACTACCGTCAAAGGAGTTAGAAGTTTTTTAGGTTCAGCGGGATTTTACGGGTCGCGTTTCATTCAGGGGGACTTCTTCCAAGATTTCTAGACCAAACAACTCACTTCTCAAAAAAGACACACCGTTTGTATTTTTCTCAAGATTGTATCAAACATTCGAAACCTTAAGAGAAGCTTATCGAAGTTCACCGATCTTGATTGTCCGGATTAGACTACCTTCGAATTAATGTGTGATGCAAGCGATTTTGCGATTGGTGCGGTTCTTGGACAACGTAAGACGAAGCATTTTCAACCAATTCATTATGCTAGTAAGACGATGACCGAAGCTCAAATTCATTACACTACAACGGAGAAGGAGATGCTCGCCGTAGTGTATGCTTTTGAAAAGTTTTGGCCATATCTTGTCTTATCTAAAAGCATTGTTTATACCGACCACTCCGCTTTGAAATACCTCATGAACAAACAAGATGCCAAACCAAGGTTGCTTCGATGGGTGTTACTTTTACAAGAGTTCGATATCACCATTCGTGACAAGAAAGGAAGTGAAAATCTAGCCGCCGATCATTTGTCAAGACTCGAGAATCCTCACAAAGATGTTTTGGAAAACAAAGACATTAACGAACATTTTCCTTTAGAAACTCTTGGAGTTATATCAAACGGAAGTACCCCATGGTTTGCCGATTTTGCAAACTACCATGCGAATTTTGATCAGAAAAGGAATGTTCAACTCAACAAAAGAAGAAATTTTTCAAAGACGTAAAACATTATTTCTGGGATGATCCCTACCTCTTTCGTATATGTGCGGATCAAATCATTCATATAGTGTGCATTGTCATGAGCCTTGAAATCCCTCAAGGCTTGTCATGAGGACCCCCAGGGGCCATCATAGTTGCCAATCTCACTGCTCTAAAAAAAAAATGAAAGGTAGAAAAAAAAAAAAAAAAAAAAAAATAAAAAAAAAAAAAATTGAAAAAAAAATAGGAATAAAAATAAAAAAAAAGAAAAAGAAAAAAAAAAAAAAAAAAACGAAAAGTATTTGATGCCGGTTTCTTTTGGCCCACTATATATCGAGATGCTCATTCAATGATCAAATCTGTGAAACATGCCACGACAAGGCAAAACATTTCCTCAACGTATGAAATGCCTCATAACGCTATCATGTTTGTGAATCTTCGATATATTGGTATTGATTTTATGGGACATTTTCCGTCATCCAAAGGGAATAAGTATATCCTTGTAGCAGTCGAGCTAATCTTTCGAAATTGTTAAATCAAAGCGCTCTAACCCACAAACGATGCTTGTTAGTGGTGAAATTTATAAAGTTCTTTTTTGCCCGATTTGGAACACCGAGAGCTATAATAAGCGATCGTGGGACCCACTTTTGTAATGATCAATTTGCCAAAGTGATGTCTAAATATGGAGTCACACATCGTTTAGCTACCGCTTACCACCCTCAAACGAGTGGTCAAGTTGAAGTGTCAAATCGTGGTCTTAAGCGTATTCTTGAAAGGACGGTAGGAGAAAACCGTGCCTCCTGGTCTGACAAGCTAGACGATGCTTTGTGGGCATTCCGAACCGCTTTCAAAACACCGATCGGATGCACACCTTATCAGCTCGTTTATGGAAAGTCTTGTCATTTACCAGTCGAATTAGAACACAAAGCATATTGGGCTCTTAAGCACGTAAATTTCGACCTCAAAACCGCGGGTGATCATCGGAAGCTGCAACTAAATGAGCTTAACGAGCTTCGAGATCAAGCTTATGAGAATTCATTAATTTACAAGGAGAGGACGAAGAAACTTCACGACTCAAAGATCAAGAATCGAATCTTCAATGTTGGTGATCAAGTTTTACTCTTCAACTCCCGGTTAAAGATATTCTCCGGAAAGCTTAAAACTCGTTGGTCGGGACCTTTTACTATCGCTCAAGTTTTTCCTTACGGAACAGTGGAATTATCTCAACCTGATGGCCCGAATTTCAAAGTAAATGGTCACCGTGTGAAACATTACTTCGGAGGGGACATACCACCCAAGGTAGTCCCAGATCTCCACACTCTCCCTAAGGACAACTAAATTCAGGGATCGAGTCGAGCTTGCGACTCGGTGACCAAAAACAAGCCGCTTCATGGGAGTTCACCCCATGCTTATCCAATTTCTTTCTATTTTATGTGTATGTGATGGGTATGTGGCGAACACTACCGTCTTGTTATATTGTTGTTTGTTGTAATTTTTGCAGGATTGATCCAACAATTTCTGAAGCCTCTCGTGTTCGATATTATATCCCATTTCACTCGAGCTTCCTATCCTTTGTTTGAAATTAGTTTGGGGAAATCCGATATCCTTTCATCTTATCGATTCACGTTTATCTTTGGCATACTTCATAAACGTCTTTAGATTTAACGTAGAGACCCGCCTTAAACATGAGTACAATGTTTATGTTTATAAGTTTGGGAGGGAATCAATCGATTGATGTAGATTTGATGTAGCATCTTTATTGATTTGTCTCACTAACCGTTTTCCCCCACAAAAAATAGCAAAAATTTTAAATTTTTAGGATCTTATTTGTCAAAAAAAAAAGTGTTAAGACACGAATGTAGGTTTTCCGTTGGTAAGAATAAGAAGTAATTTTTGACCCGATCGTACGTGTAGAGTTCTAGCTTTCTCCCTTAACAATTAATGATGATAGTTTGTGCTAGTCTCATGTAGACTTTAAACATGCTAGACTTGAATCATTAGTAAATGAAGACTTATGCTAATCTCAAGTAGATTTTAAATATGCCAAGTTGGATTTTACATAGGCTAAGTATTTACGAATTTCTTTTGCAAAGAACGAGAAATGATAGTGTTATTTATAAGTCATGACATTAAACGTAGAGTAGTTGGTTCTCTTTCAAGCTCATATGTATTAATTGTGGCTTTTTCTCCCATTAGCTTGTTTCACCTTTATATATAATTGTTTAATAAATAGAGTTGTGCGGTTTTTTGGTTAATAATTAGTTAATAGAAATTTTCTTTAGTTCCTTTGTGACTAGGATGAGTACACATCAGGAATACTTAATTTGGCATACTATATGTATCACATTAATGAATATTTTGCTTATTCCTTAAAGAGCCTTAGGGTATATGGGATAAGTAGAATTCAATATTCCAAGACTGATAAAAGTTTGCTGCATCTTGCCGGCTCACAACCGATGTTACAGCCTTCTAAAGGACTGAGGTTTAATAATGTTGCTTAATTTTTTGTCTTATTTTGTACCTTAAAGAGCCTAAGGGGTAAAAGGTGCAAAATAAGATTGTACATAAATGTCTTAAAGAGCCTTAGGGTATATGACATGAATGGTACCTTGCTTAAGTAACCTAATAAGAGCCAATTTTGGGTGCTCGATTGGACTTAATCTTGATGACATTTGATCTTTTGAAAAGGGCTAGGAGCTAATTATTGCGTTCTTAACCGTTACGCTTTATTTTTGGAATTAATAAGTATCGAAATAAAAGTCTTAAAGAGCCTTCGGGTATATGACTTAAGTAAAATCTTAAGATACAAAAGTAGGATTTACGGGAGGAAAAGTAAGTACACATTTAGTATTTATGAGTAGTGTTAGTGTCATGACTTGTAATTGACAATGATCTTGTTTTTAAGCTTAGCATGGGAAAAGTGAAAAATCGGGGATGATGAAGTTATCTTTTAGACACTTAATTGTGCTTTTTGTTCTATGATCCTTAAAGTTACCAATGAGGTAATGAAAACAATACATTATGTCAACACAAATAAGTTGTAGTTAGGAATATATCAAGAAAAATCATAAAAAGAGAAAAATCTTTGAAAATGGGAAATCGGGTGTTTTATAACTTGTGATCTCTTAGCTCTCTCAACAAAAATCTTTGCTACTTTTCAAAGGTTTAGTTTGGGAAAGTTTCGAGGTATTTGGTTATAAGGCATGTGATATTGCGTGAGGACACGCAAGTTTAGATTTGGTGAATTTAGATAGTGAAAAATACACATATCTATTTGTACCGAAAATAACCAATTAAACCCAAAACACAGTGAAAAATGCAAAAATATACTTTGTTTTTTGTGTTCTGTGTGTGCAGGAACGGATATATGAAAAGTCAAAAGAAAACCGTCAAAAAAATAGGCAAACAAGGACACAAGAACGGAAGAGTGAAAGCCGGAAGCCAAAGCCAGAAAAACTCAAATCTATAGTCAACTCCAGTCAATCTTGGTCAACAGAAGTCAACAAAATCCAAAATATTCCACTTTAGCCCTTCAAGTTTCAAAAGTTGCAAAAATAGTCCCTTAAACCCTAAATGGGCCTCACCCGGATCCAAAAGCCCAATCCCTTAGCCCAACATCCCTTTCATAAAACCACAAGGACCATTCCTGTCAATTTACAAAGTCCTTTTTACCCTATACCTTTTATAACCAACCACAAGGGCCAAATGTGCCATCTCTCAAAGTTTAAAACTGATTTACCCGTTCAGTTAAAAAAAGAGCGCGAAGATCCTTGGTACTATTCATCGTCGTCTTCAGTTTTTAACCATGGGTAAAACAAGGGGCAAATCCAAATTAAGGGGTGATTAAGTCAATTCATGGGATCGTTAACAAGATGGCAGGGTCAAATGGGTCAAATCGAAGCATCTCATTAGCTCCCAAGCATCAAAGCCACGTGACTATAGAGAAAGCACAAAGGAATGAGGAATTTTCACTACATTTACTCACAAAACTAGCACAAGCTGTCACATCATGAGAATGACAGCTTGGCAATCCTTGAGCATCCACATTTGATCCAACAGCTTACAATAGCCCTCAAATGATTGAAGAAATGATTGGCTAGGATTGATTGGAGCGTAGGCATCAAGCAAGACCTAGAAGCTTCAGCTTGGCACTATAAATAGGCTCTCACCTCACACACACACACATCTAGTTTTTTAGTAGCTTTTAGGTTTTAGCTTAATTTTAATTTCTAGCTTATATAATTTCTTTTCAATCTTTGTAATCTCTTTTTAGATAATGTAATCAAGTTTTTCATCAATGAAATTTAGTTTTATTCTTAAATAAATTGTCATAAGCTCTTTCAAATTCACTTACAAGCTTTTATTTACCTATCAAATGTCAAGCTACTGTACCTATAAGCTCTCAACAGCTCTCATGAGTCTCTAAGCTCATGATTGAGCTCAATTTGGACCTAGTCATACTTAAATTCATTAAATCAGTAATTACTTTTGCAATTTGGATTTGAAAGCTTTTGGAAGGAAGATCAATAATGGAAGATCTCTCCAATGACAATCACGCTTAATCCAAGATAAGCCAGAGCTTGTAGCAAAGCTCTAAGAGCATTCTAGCTTCTGTTAAGCTGAAGCTCAAGTAAGTTCTCTTTTAAATTCCTTTTGACTTTAATTTTTAGCAAAAATAGTAGTTAAGGTACTTATTAGAATAGATCTGCTTATTTGCTTAAATTAGTTGCTTCTTTGTGCTTATTTCTCTTTACTAATGCTTATTAGTTATATATCTTCATCTGTATTTTTGCTAAATAGATATAGATCATTAGTTTCTTATTTATGTCATCAAAAAATCCATCAAAACCAAAATATTATGTAATTTCATAGATCTTGCATCTAGCTTAATTCCCAGTTAGTAGACTATGTTATTTAGGTTAGTTAAAATCGGGTAATCATCTGTATTAAGGATTTAATTAGTAGAATTCACATAAGAGATTTTTCAATCTGTCATAAGCTTTTAATGAGTGTTTGGAATCTTAGGTTGGGACTTCATTAAGTCAAAGTTTTTGTGCAAAGACAATGATCAGCGTTTGATTTCATTAATTATCATTAGGAAAAGAGATTTCATAAGCTAGTTTTTAAAAATGAGTAAATTAGGGCTTATTTTAGATGTCTCAGCACCAGGGTTCTTGTATACCTTCTCTTTGTTAGTGAAAGCTTGATCCAAGCTTTCCTAGGCTTGGACTTGGATTGCATAGAGTTTATGCACTCTATTTGAGTGCCTTTAGTGCAGTAGCAACCACTCTAGTTGCCTGCACTTGTGCTTTGTCCTTTGGTCATTTGCATCAGTAGTGGTAATTAAGTTACCACTGCTGTCATTTGAAGTTCCATTTTAGTTAAGTAATTTTAGGAGTTAGGACTTTAAATTCAGGTTAATACTAGATTAGACATAGCTTAATCTAAGTAGAATCTCATTTTTCATTTCCTAGATCATTTACTTGGGTACATTAGTTTTTTTTTAAAGTCATAAAAACTCAAAAAGCCAAAAACAGCAATCTTAGATTCTTAGTTTTTAAATTTTAATTTCTAGATTGTAGTAATTGCTTTTATGATTTAAATAAGTAGTCTATAAGGTGTTTGTTTAATTTACAAAAGCTAGGATTCTTAAAACTGCTTATTGAGCATTAGAGCTTATTTCAATTTTGTACTTTTCAAGTTAAAACCTGAGTTTACCTCTTTGTTCATTAAATTCATTTGGCTTAAATTGTTTCTAGTGCAAAAAGCTTTTCAATCCTAGCTTAAGCATATCATAAGGAGTCTAGGACTTCTTTTATTTTTAAGTTTGAGCTTAAAATGAGCTTTTTACAGCTGAATAAGCATAACCAAGGGCAAAGCCCTACCTTCTGATATAGCAGCTTTGATAAGCTGTTTTTGAGCTTATTAGTTTAGTTTTAGCTATTTCCTTTTATTAATATAGCTTAATTTTGTGTCCTCTTTAAGTCCTAGTATTCAGTTTTTCATAAAAATCAAAAATTTTTAAAAAAAGAGCAAAAAGGGGTTAACCACACTCGAACCCACGACCTCACACTTATAGACCATACGTCTTACCATTTGCTTCAATAGCTCATCCAGTATACTTTCCCCACATCTAATTCTTATACACATTTTTGCCTTATAGGCCAAATAAGTTGTCAAGCTTATTTCGTGGCTTATTTTATAAGCTACGACTTTCGGGCTTATTTTTCTTAGGATTCATATAGCATAAGTTATTTTCTGGTTTTTTTCTAGAATTTTTACTATAAGTTTAGTATTTTTAATCTTTTATTTTCTTTAAAAAATCATAAAAAATAGAAAATTAATCAGAAAAATAAAAATCTTTTTTATAAAATTTTCTTTTATCATTAAGTTTGTAGGAAAATTAGTTTCACGTTCGTAGGGTCTATTTTGTAAAAATTCACTTTTTAAAGAACGGGTTTTGTTCCCGTTCTCGGTTTTTAATTTTTAACTCTCGTTTTAACTCCGTTTTCATTCTAGTTTTTTTAAACTTCGTTTTTAGTCAATTAGAATACATTTTAAAAGAAAAATAAAAATTAGGTTTAATTTTGTAAAATTTAAGTTTTTGGCCTTAGTTTTAGTATCCCATTTCGAATTTTTTTTTGTTAAATTTTGAGTTACCATTAATTATCTTTATGCTTAATTGTTAGTACTTGTTTATTTTAATCTTCTTAGTAGTTATAGAAAACCCAATCAATCTTCGAACCCATTCAAATCAGTATCCATTATCAAGCGAGGTTTTAATTTCTCAAATAGTTGGGAAAACGACCCGGGAAATCATACTTTCCGGTAAACATATGTATATTATATACTATATATATATATTTTTTAAAGAGTGAATTTTCCTTAGGGAATTTAATTGCTCTTGTGGTATTAAATATATTAGTATATATATTCTAAAAGCGTATCACGGCACTTGACGACGGTGTGATTTTTGTGAAGAGATGTGGATATTTCTTTCGAAATTGATCCTCCCGTTCCCATGTAAACTCAGGACCCCTCCTAAAGTTCCATCTAACCTTGACGATTGCGTTACGGATTTGCTTCAACCGTTTGATTTCTCGATCCATGATTTCTACTGGCTCCTTAATAAAATGAAGCTTGTCATCAATATGAAGTCCATCCAACGAAACAGCTAATGGTTTGTCGGCATAGCACTTCTTCAAGTTGGATACATGAAACGTATTGTGAACCCTGCTCAGCTCAAGCTTGTAAGCAATGGATCCAACCTTTTCCAACACCTTGAAAGGTCCAACATATCTGGGGTTTAGCTTCCCCCGTTTGCCAAAATGTACTACTCCTTTCCAAGGCGAAACCTTGAGCATAACTCTATCTCCAACTTGAAATTCCATCGGCTTACGCTTTAAATCGGCGTAACTCTTTTGTCGATCACGAGCGGCTTGAATTCTTTGCTTGATCTGAATGACCTTCTCGGTTGTCTCTTGAACTATTTCTGGACCAGTGAGTTGAACTTCTCCAACCTCGGCCCAACAAACAGGTGAACGACACTTTCGACCGTAAAGTGCTTCAAATGGTGCAGCCTTGATGCTAGCGTGATAACTATTGTTATATGAAAACTCGACTAATGGCAAATGGTTAACCCAACCCTTTCTAAAGTCGATCACACAAGCACGCAGCATATCCTCGAGAGTTTGAATAGTCCTCTCGCTTTGTCCGTCAGTTTGCGGATGGTATGCAGTACTCATATCCAAATTCGTACCCAAGGCCTTCTGAAGTGACCTCCAAAAATTTGATGTGAACCTAGGGTCGCGATCACAAATGATTGAGACAGGTATTCTATGCCTCATGACTACCTCATTTTCAGGAAACATTCTTCATCTTCCATAGGACAGTTTTTCCTTATTGGTACAAAGATTGCGGATTTAGTAAGTCGGTCAACAATCACCCAAATGGTGTCATAACCTTGTGACGACTTAGGAAGCTTCGTGATAAAATCCATAGTGATATTATCCCACTTCCATTGAGGTATCTCGGGTTGCACCAACAAACCCGATGGCCTTTGGTGTTCAGCCTTGACCTTAGCACATGTCAAACATTTGCTAACATAGGTGGCGATGTCGGCCTTCATATTAGGCCACCAATATAGCTTTTTCATGTCCTGATACATCTTGTCAGAACCCGGATGGATAGAGTATTTTGACTTGTGGGACTCGTGCATAATCACAGTCCTCAAATCACCATAACATGGCAACCAACTCCTGCCATTTAAGCATAGAGTTCCATCCGCGCGGGGTTCCAACTTCTCCTTCGGTATATCCTTCCTGATCATACCTCCTACATCTTTGTTTTTGAGATTCTCTGGTTTCTGTGCCTCTATTTGAGCTTCCAGAATTTGTTTGGGGAGATTCAAACCAATAGTCATGACTAAGGCTCGAACCCGTAATGGCTTATTCCGTTCTTTACGGCTTAAGGCATCGGCCACTACGTTTGCTTTCCTCGGGTGGTAACGTATTTCACAATCGTAATCGCTGAGCAACTCTAACCAACGATGTTGCCTCATGCTCAACTCCTTTTGATCATGAATTTGTTGTAAACTCTTGTGATCTGTGAACACCGTACACTTGGTTCCGTACAAATAGTATCTCTAAATTTTTAGAGCAAACACTACCGATCCAAGTTCCAAATCATGAGTCGTATAATTTTTCTCATGAATTTTCAATTGGCGTGATGCATAAGCAATTACTTTCTCCCTTTGCATTAATACAACACCCAATCCTTTATGCGAAGCATCGCAATAGACCACAAAATCCTCGCTTCCTTCAGGTAGAGCCAAAATTGGCGCACTGCACAACTTTTGCTTTATTAACTAGATAGTGGCTTCCTCCTTGTTACCCCAATCAAACTTAACTCCTTTCTGAGTAAGCTTGGTCATTGACTTGGCGATCTTCAAAAATCCTTCAATGAATCTTCGGTAATACCTGGCAAGACCTAAAAATTCACGAATCTTCGTTGGTGTTTTAGGAGATGCCCAATCTTTTATGGATTCAATCTTAGCGAGATCCATGTGAATGCCTTGGCTATCAATCACGTAGCCGAGAAATTGTACCTTGGGAATATAAAATTCACATTTAGAAAATTTAGCATACAACTCCTCTTTTTAAGCAATTCTAGAATTGCCTTAAGATGTTCCTCATGTTCCTTCTTGTTCCTTGAATAGATAAGGATATCATCAATAAAGACAATCACAAACTTATCCAAATATTGCTTGCACACCCGATTAATGAGATCCATGAATACCGCCGGTGCGTTCGTCAAACCAAATGGCATAACTTGGAACTCACAATGACCATATCAAGTTCTGAATGCCGTATTCGGAATATCTTCTTCACGTACTCGAAGCTGGTGATAACCTGATCGCAAGTCTATCTTAGTGTAAACGTTGGATCCTTGTAGTTGATCAAATAAATCGTCGATCCTTGGGAGTGGATAACGATTCTTCATCGTCATCTTGTTCAGTTCTTGGTAGTCGATGCACATTCGAAAAGATCCATCCTTCTTCTTGACAAACAAGACCAGAGCTCCCTAAGGTGAGGAACTTGGCCTTATAAAGCCTTTGTCAGAAAGCTCCTGGAGTTGATCCGACAATTCCTTCATTTCAGATGGAGCTAATTGGTAAGGTGCTCGTGCTACAGGTGCAGCACCAGGTATCAAATCAATCTAAAATTCCACTTGTCGAGTCGGTGAAAGACCCGACAAGTCCTCGGGAAAAACTTTAGGAAAATCTCGAATGATCGGTACGTCCTTAAGTCGCTTCCCCTCCGACTTGTCTTTAGTCTTCTTTGTAGTAACATGTGCCAAAAAGACATGACATCCTTTTAGCATGTACTTCTGCGTTTTAGTGCATGAGATGATGTTCAAACAAGTATTGTTTCCCTGGTCGCTTCCGTCACCACGAACAATCAACGTTTCATTTCCCCAGGGAATACGAATGATTTTCTCGACACAAATGATGACAGCATGGTACTTTGCCAACCAATCCATACCAATTATAACGTAAAAACTACCAAGTTTTATGGGCATTAAGTCTATGTTGAATGGGTGATTCAATAGGTTTAATGTACAACCCCAAATGATAGTGTTTATCCCAATTATTTTCTCATCGACTAGTTTAACATCATAATAATTGTCTAATGCAGTTGGTGTGATATCAATTTAGAAGCTAAATGCAGTAGACACAAAACTCCTATCGGAACTAGTGTCAAATAGGATAGAAGCATAGTAGTTGTTTAGAAGAAACGTACCCCTAACGACGTTGGAGTCTGGGTTTGCCCCTGCATTTCCCACCACATACACTTTTGCTGGAGCATTACCATTCCTAACTGGGTTGCCTCAGTTGTTGTTCTTCAGTTTTGGACACTCCCTCTTGAAATGTCCCTGGGCTCCGCACTCAAAGCAAGTAGCTTTCTGACCTGCCCCAGTGCCCCTTTGGTTGTTAGCAGTATTGGCATTTGCAGGACTCCTACAGTCACGGGCCAGATGGCCAACTCTGTTGCACTTGTGGCATTTGGGAGCACACAGTCCATCATGGCGATAGTTGCATTTAGAGCACAGTGGTTTAGATCCTCTGTAAGGTTTCTTCTCACCATGCCCTGTAGTATAAGCTCGTGCCACATTATGCCTTTTGGGAGGCTGCTGCTGGTTTTGATTGTTCCTAGAAGTGTCATCAAACTTTCTCTTGTTTTCAGCCTGACGTTCAGTGATCCGTCTCCGAATACGCTATACGTAAATATATAGTATAAGGATAGGACAATTATAGTATAGTAAGTATTTTCCGTCGGATTTAAGAAACAAACTTCTAACCAAAGTTGTCTCAAAAACCTACCGGGTCGTTT
>BQNB010022862.1:0-26990 GCA_026074375.1 Tanacetum coccineum | reverse complement strand
TTAGATCTCCATTTACGATTATTATTGAGAGGATGGAGGATCACTATCCATGATGAGTTCCATCATTCCTAATCCTAATATTAAATAATTAAATACTTAACGTATTAAGGGTTTAGTTAATATGTCGACTATGTTATGTTCGGATGCAACTTTCTCGATAGAAATGTTTCCCTTTTTGACGTTGTCGCGAAGAAAGTGATGACGTATTTCTATATGTTTAGTTCTAGAGTGTTGTACGGGGTTTCTACTTAAGTCGATTGCACCTTTATTGTCGCACATAATCGGAACGTCATCGAGGTGTATGTCGTAGTCGATGAGAGCTTGTTTCATCCATAGTTCTTGTTGACATGCCTTTCCAGCTGTTACGTATTCGGCTTGGGTCGTGGAGATAGCAAGGGCCGTTTGTTTCTTAGCGAACTAAGATGTTAAACAACATCCCATGAACGTACAAACGCCACTAGTGCTTTTACGATCAATGTAATCGTCCACGTGGTTAGAGTCGGTATAAACTATAGTTTCTCTTTCGGTTCCTTTCGGATACCATAAACCTAAGTGGATAGTGTCTCTAATATACCTAAATATACGCTTAACGGCTTCTAAGTGAGTAGTCTTAGTATTTTCTTGGAAACGAGCACATAAGCAAACACTAAACATAATATCGGGCCTACTTGCGGTTAAATAAAGTAAAATACCAATCATACCTTGATATTTAGTGCTATCCACGGAGTCGGCTTTGTCGTCCTTGGTGAGCTTGATCTTCGTTGATATCGGCGTCTTGGTTGGTTTGGAATCTTCCAACCCGAACTTCTTTAACATCTCCTTGATGTACTTGGATTGATTGAAAAATATCCCGTCTTCCATTTGTTTAATTTGAAGACCCAAGAAGAAGTTCAACTTCCCCATCATACTTATTTCAAATTCGTCGTGCATGATTTTTGCAAAATCATCACACAAGTTTTGACACATGGATCCAGATATAATGTCGTCAACGTATATTTGAACAATGATAAGATGTGATTTCAATTTCTTTGTGAAAAGAGTATTATCAACCATTCCCATGGAATACTCGTGTTGTAATAAAAATGCTTTTAGTCTATCATACCAAGCCTTATGAGCTTTCTAAAGACCATACAAGGCCTTTTTGAGTTTATACACATAATTAGGTTTTTCAAAATCAATAAAACCCAGAGGTTAAGCAATGTAAACCTTTTTGTTTATAGAAGTATTTACTCATTTAGAAAAGCACTTTTTACGTCCATTTGGTATAATTTGAAATCATTTGCACAAGCAATAGCAAGAAGTATTCTAATAGACTCTAACCTAGCTACAGGAGTGTATGTTTCATCATAATCTATAACTTCTTGTTGATTATATCCTTGTGCCACTAATCTAGCCTTATTTCTAGATACTATACTATTTTCGTCTAACTTATTCCTATATACCCATTTTGTTCCTATGACGGTATGACTCTTAGGTAGAGGCACTATATCCCAAACATCATTAGCTATAAATTGATTTAGCTCCTCTTTAATGGCTACAACCTAACTTTCATCTCCTAATGCTTCATTGACATTCTTAGGTTCTATGGTCGAGATGAAACAAAAGTAATTACTTTGATTTTAGGCTTGTGATTTTAATGTTCTTTGATTAAGACTTCCTATGACTTGTTCTAATGGGTGATTTTTAGACTCTTTAATGTTAATGACATTGTCTACTTCTATGGACTAATCTTCAATGTTATTATTATTTACTACTTTAATATTATTTTCAATAGCTTCTTCTTCACCAATATCATCATCAACCAATGGTGATAATTTGGTAGGAGGAGGATTTTCATTCAATGTCACATTGAGTGATTCTTCGACTTTCATGGTGTGCTTATTTAGAATAATGTAAGCTTAACTATTTTGAGAATATCCTAGAAAATACATTCGTATGACTTTGGGTCAAACTTGGTTAAATAATATTTAGTATTTAATATGAAGCACTTGCTTTTAAATACTTTGAAATATTCTAAAGAGGGTTTCCTATCTCTAAATATTTCATAAGGGGTTTTTCCTAGTATTTGTCGTATTAAAATTCTATTTAGAATGTAAGTTGACGTATCAACGACGTTACACCAAAACTTTTGTGGAATGGATTGTTCGTTTAACATAGTCCTAGACATCTCTTGTAAAGTCAGATTCTTTCTTTCTACTACCCCATTTGATTGTGGAGTACGTGGAGCCGAGAAGTTATGAGTAATGCCGTGTGCATCACAAAAATCTCCAAATTGTACTTCATTATCAAATTCCCAACCATGATCCATTCTAATAGCAACTATAGAACTTCCTAGGTGATTTTGAATTTTGATACTTAATATTTCTAACTTCTCAAAAGCTTTGTTTTTGGTTTTTAGAAACTTAGTCCAAGTGTATCTAGAATAATCATCTACTATTATTAAGGTGTACAAGTTACCTCTATAACTTTTAATAGCCGATGGACCAAATAATCCATATGTAATTATTCTAGGCATCTTTTAGTAGAAACCATATGTTTAGCTTTATGACTTGCATGGGCTTGCTTCACAATTTTGCAAGCATCACAATAATATCTTATCCTATTTTGTAAAACTAATCATACTTCTATGTTAATGATTACCCACTAACTCACTTTTCTTCATCTACGTGAGTTCACTACAAGTGGACATAGAAGATTTCCATTTTATAGAGGTACGTAGAGAATTATAATTCAACTACGTGAGAGAAAAGTTCATAATGAACAATTTCTTGCTTTTCACTTAATTCTAGATAACCAACAAATGACATTTCTAGTGACTACACTGTTTTCTCAAGTTTAATTTCTATTCTATTGACTATAACTCTTTTGTTTAGCAAATACTACTTGTAGTATAATAATACATAATCATTTAGCACTTTGCACATAATTTATATTCTAAGAAGTTTGGAAAGAAGACATACCTTTGCCCACAACGTGTTTTCTTTAACATCTTCAAGTGAACAAGCTTTGAAGGTAAAATCTTTTGGTAATCTCGTCATAGAATTTAAGAATGTATATTCTTCAATCCACTCGTCGGACACCAAAGAGTGTTTATAAATAAATCAACCTAAATATTGTAACACTTCAACCATTTGGTCCCCAATTTCTCTTGGGTTCGAAATTGTTAGTGCCGAACATATTTTGCATATGTTGCATTTGATTCGAATACATATATGGTGAATACATTCCTCATGGAGCAAAGTTTGGTTGTTATGAATAATTCTACATTAAATGAGGTGTTAGGGTAACTTTGTCTACCTTGATCTCTTTTCGGTTGTGGTGTTTTAGACCGAGGGTGAGGAGTATTTGTTCTTTTCGGAGGAGGAGTTTTGGACCTCATTTTGGATTTAGTAAATCCGACTCCGGGTTCTAAAAAAGGTTTATAAAAACGTTTTACTTCATCATCGCTTGCAATGAGAATTTTAGTATTGTTTATAAGTATAAATTTTGGTCTTGGGCTTGAATTTGATTCAACTAATTTTTCTTCAGGTTTAATTTCTTGTGACTTCACAAAATCCGCTTGTTTAGTCTCACTTGTTGATCATTTGGTATAATTAAATCCTATACCGGATTTATCTACGGATGGTTTTTGAAAACTTATTATTTTCTTAAGTGAGTGACTACTATTATTAAATTGATTAAGCTTAAAAATTTCTTCCTTAAGCTTTTCATTTTCAAACTTGAGGCCTTGACATATTTTACATTCTTCATTAACCTCTTTACCTTTTTCTAATTTAGATAGTTTATTTTTTTAGTTCGAGTACTTCATTTTCTAATCGATTTTTAATAAGTTTTAGTGATTTATTTTTAGCCATGACTTTTAGACCTATTTTGCATAATCGATTATATTCACTATCTAAATCTTTTTCGTCTAATGAAAATAGGTCGTCAGTAAAGAATTTGGTTTCGGAAGATACCTCATTGGATGCTTTAGCCATAAGACATTTTTCATCGTTAGTCTTTTCTTCTCCTTCTTCGTCGCTATCACTCCATGATCCTCCGACGTAGGCGCTTTGATAATGGTTTCTTGATAGTTTTGGGCATTCTCCGATGAGATGATTTAGATCTCCACATTTGAAGCATTTTCTTTCGCTTTTGTCGTTCTTGTCATCTTTATTTCTTTGGAATGACTTTCTTTCATCGTGTGGTTGTCTTACAAATCTTCCTCGTCTTTTGAAAAATTTCTTGAAGTCTCTCCCGGCCATGGCGTATTCTTTGTCTTCACTATCGAAGGTCGAACTATCTTCATCACTAGATCCCTTTTAGCCTTTAAGGCAAGAGATCTATTTTGTTCTTTTTTGCCTTTAACCATTTCAGAATCTTTCTTTATTATTGCTTTATAAACATTCAAGTTTCCAATAAGTTCATCAAGCGATAGTGATGTTAAATCTTTTGACTCTTCAATAGCCGTAACCTTTGCGCGTCATTTAGGATGAAGTGCCCTAAGAAATTTCCTAACATAATTCTTGCTAGAAAAACCTTCATCGAGTGCTTTTAGACTAGTAATAATAGTGTTAAATCTAGCAAAACCATTATCTATCGATTCCTCTTCCGGAATCGTAAATTGTTCATATTGTTGAACAAGAAGATCTATTTTATTATCTTTGACTTGACTATTACCTTGGTGAGTGATTAGTAAAGTATCCTAAATTTCTTTTGCGGTTTTACACATAAAAATTCTTTTGTATTCTTTACGTGGCAAAGTATTATAAATCATCATTTTAGCTTCATTATTTTTAGCAAGTTTCTTTTTAAGATCATCGTTTTGTTTATCAAATGGTACAATTTCATCCATTTTAGTTTCGGGATTATTTTAAATAAGAGAAAAATCACCATAGGTAATAACATGCCAAAGGTCTAGATCTTTTGATTTCACATAAGTTTCAAATCTATTTTTCTAATAAATAAATCCATCACTTTCAAATAGTGGCGGTCTTTGCATAGATTGCCCTTTTAAATATTTTTCCGATTTCATAGATCGATTCAAGTTTTAAAATATATATATTTTTTAAAATCTTGTTTGACGTGGCTTCTGATACCAATTGTGGAAAACTATAAGGGGGTTGAATAGTTTACCGCTTTTTAATTTAATGTATAGTTTGTTTATAAAAACTTAGATTTAACTTTATGTGATCTCAATATGTGAACAATATGAACAATATAAGTAAGTAACTAAATGATAAATAAGTAAGCAGAACAAGAGATAAGAGTTAGAAAGATCAAACCACAGCACAAGGATTTATAGTGGTTCGGTAACGAAGCACCTCTTCGCCCTACTCCACTCCCCGAGCACCAAACTCGAGAGTTCTCTTCACTACGTCAACAAACTCCCTTTAGGTGGAGAAAACCGTACACGACTAAGCTTACACCGATTTCCAACACTAAGCCAAATGTCGAGTTCTAATCCTAGCTAGAACCAATCAATCACAACTTTTGTATTTTGAGGACTAAAATACTAACCACACTACTTCACTACGATTCACAACTTCACTTCACTTCACAACTTCTCTTCACTTCACTACTTCACTTCACTTCACGACTTCACTACGCTTCACTACTTCTCTTCACTTCACAACTTCACTAAGCTTCACAACTTCACTACACTTCACCTAGACACTACCACAATCACACCAACCTAACATTACTTACTATGATCACCACGATCTAGCTATACTTTCAATGATCACCACAATCTACCTATTACACACAACTACAATACACACCTTTACAATATACACAAATGATTTACAAGATATAATACAACTTCACAATAACAAAAACAAAAACAAAACTACAATACTTCTTGACTTAATGATAAGAAGTATTTTTCTCTTGCACTTGAGGAATTAAGCATGAATCACTTGGAAACAAAAGCTTAAGATTAAATGATCAAAGGATTGTAGGTGATGTATGGACTGATTTTAGACAGAAAAGAATGAGTGCAAAAGGTGAGAAAATCAGTAGGAAACAATCTAGTATTTATAGGCAGCCGACCCCCTTATCACTAAGGGGGTTGCCCTTATATTTAAGGGGGCCGCCTAGGCTCAGACGCTCTCATTTTTGTCTTTTCCAGTGGAGGTGTTTTCTAGAACATTTTTAGCCGTTTTTGGATAGAAAAATTTAATTCAAAATATTTATTTTAAATAAAACATTTCTTTTACATGTAGAGAATGTTTTGTAAAAGCTATAAAAATGTTTGTAACATTTTATAAAAAAATATGAGGTTGAATAAAAATTCATTTGATCATAAAATGCATTAAGCATTTATTTATTCATACCTTGATTAAATTTTCGAAATGAAAATTTACTACTAATTACTTGTTTAAGTTTGATTTTACATTGAACGTTTTTACATGTTGTGATTATCAAAACGTAGTGAGATCGAAAAATATTAATAACGTTTTTAGGCATTATTTCTATCAACAATCTCCCCCTTTTTGATGATTACAAAATCTAAACTCATTAAATGTAAAATTATTTTTAAACAAGTATTTAGTGAGTTTTATTTCGACTGTTACCCGATGGTATCCTTTCTACACAATCATGTTTCCCTAGACATATCAACAGCGATACAGACAAAAGCTGGTTTTCTAAAGCCTAACATGCACATCCATCACAAAAAGCAACATCACTAAGATCTACATTCTAGGTTTCATACTATAACACCCCTAGAAATCAAAACGCACGAATACCACATGGGGTGCTACTTCATAATACACAGCGCTAGATACAAGAGAACGACCTCTAAATGTGTCGTTTGTAAAACAATCTCGTTGATTTTCTGAAATCAAAATAATAGTTGTCCCATAATTGCATCACCATGAAAAACTTGAATGTAAAGACTCCAATGCACATCAAATAATCCAAGCATCTAATTCACCTGAGAAAAACATGCTTAAAAGTGTCAACATTAAAGTTGGTGAATTTCATAGGTTTATATAAATGTATAATCCAGGACCGCAAGACTTTCCCTGTGGACATGCATCCCATGCAACCATCACAGAATGTAATTATGTTTACCTAAGCTCATGACACCGAAGCTCGACATATATGAATACAATACATAAATATTGCCTACATTGCCCGTGATGATGTTCAACCTGTAACATCCAACATCCGACATGCTATAACGTTCGTTCCCAGTGATAGCTAGTCACCCGAACGGGGAGGTCAATCCCAAATAGATCTATTTATAACACTCGCGCTTCCAAACCAGAAAAAATAAAAAAAAAAAAAAAAACAAAAAAAAACAAACAAAAAAAAAAAACGAAATTAACAGTATCATATTCATGGGCATTGGGTTCTCGCTACTTAGGCAAAACACATAATCATGATAAAATTACAACTTGCGTGCTTATTTGTAAAAACACAGCAAGATACCTCACCCCAAAACTTGTAAATCAATAATTGTAAAACATGGGGCTATGAACTCACCTTGATCAACGATCAAGATCAAATAAACCAATAAATATCAACAACGAAGCATGCAACGAACCTCGACCACGACCTATAATTATGTCGCTCGATTACAATATGTATAAAGTACTATCAACGATGTGTACATCGTTACAATGAAAACATATATATATTTATATATATGTTTACATACATATATGTGATGAGAAATCCACTTGCGCGTCTTTAAACCTTAACCCTTAGTATTTTATATGTATATATATTGTTTTCCGTCCAATCATAACTTGTCTCGTATATTTACAGAAAGTTACTATTTTTAGACTCTCCGTTTTTAGAACCGAACAATGGTCTTAAAAATAATTAATTGAAATAATATATTAACCGACCTTATTTTATCACTCAAAATCGTACTCATAAGGTATTAATATTAATTAAAATATCCGTTGACTTTTACGTTGACCTTTAGTCTTGACCCGCTATATCTCAATTTTAAAACCGACAAGCCTCGCGGCAAAGTAAAACGTCATTACGAACAACTTTCGTGTTTCGCCGGAAGGCCGAAACGGACTCGAAAGTGCTCAAATCGTTTAATTAATAGATCTGTCAGATTTAATATATATTAAAATTAACTTATTTTCTACTAAAGTGAATATTCCCTATTCACTCTATTTCCTCGTTATTGAGATTAAAATCCTGTATTATATCATAACGTCCGTCAAAAATATAATTTGTTATATTTTGTAAACCAAAGTCTAACTTTTCAACATCTCGAACTCCGAATCCCATGTTCCGTTTTCTGCTCACAATTATCCGTTATAAAAACGCGCCAAAGTCCGTTTTTAGCTCAAAACTCATCTAAAATACATTTAATATGTTATAAATTAATAATCCATCCGTTTTAAATATAATATTATATTTTTACTTAGACGTCACAATTTAAAACAGATTTCATCACATATACACTTAAATCGATAAATAAAAGAAACAATTAATATATTTATGGGTGCAAAACAAAATGCACCCTTTGATATCAGATTTCAACCAAACAAACCCCCGGCTGTCCCGGCTGTTTGACAGCCAACCCGACACACCCTCGTCGGTTGTTAACCCACAAACCCGACACATCCCCCTTTGTTTTACAACTAACCGAACCAACGCACCCTACCTGTTGAGAAAACACAACCCAACGCACCCTATCTGTTGAAAACACAACAAACCAAATGCCCCCTTGCGGGCTGTCCTTAATGCCAAACGCACCCTAATCCGTTTTAAATAACCAAACGCACCCTATGTGGGGCTTATGCTACAACCCAACGCACCCTATTTGGTGAAAACACAACCCAAACGCAGCCCCTTGATGCTGACCCATTCAAACGCAACCCTTTTGGCGATTTACACAGCCAAACGCACCCTTATGTGGTGTTAACCACAGAAACAAACACCCCTTGGTGTTGTACGCATAACCAAACGCACCCTGGCCGTGTGACAAACAAACCAACGCACCCCTTGGTGCCGGCGCGAGACCAACCAAACCCAGCCCTTCGGCTGCTAAACCCAAACCAAACGCACCCTTGCGTGTGAAACCCGAGAACCAAACGCCCCTTGGTGGTGGCTGTTAAGCCAAACGCACCCTACAAGGGTGGTTGCCACCACCAAACGCACCCTAACGTGGTGAGAACACAACCAACCGTACCCTCGTGGTGCTTTGCTTAGACTGACCGCACCCTTCGATAATATTTCTCAGCCAAACGCCCCCTCTTTCGATTAATAACCAGAACCAAACACACCCCTATTTGATCTATATCAAAACAAACGCACCCTTTTCGGGTTAAGACCAAACCAAACGCACCCTGGTGCTAGTCTCATGTTAAACCAACACACCCCCATGGCTGCGAACAACACCAACGCACCCTTGTTGGCTATGAACCCAAAACCAACGCACCCATTTGGTGACTGTGAACAAAACCGGACGCACCCTTGGCGGTATAACAAAACCGAACGCACCCTTCTTGTTGCTGTGATGATGGTGGTGATGACGAGGAGTGGTTCGAAGGTGGGGGTGTGGCGACAGTGGGGGTTTGGTGGTGGTGTTACGATGATGTTAATGATGGTGGTGGGGTGCTCGTGGTGGTGGTATGACTGTCGTGGCGACTGTGGTGGCGTCGGTGGGTGGTGGAGGCGCGTGGTGGTGGGGATCGGAATAGATCCGGGAAGGATCTATCTTTTTATCATTTTGGGACTCGCCGGAAAAAGTCGCCGGAAAAGTTTTCCGGCGGCGGCAAGTAGCGGCCGGTGGCCGGAATCCGGCGGCGGGGTGGCCGGAGGTGGCCGGATAATTGGGAGAGAATAGAGGGATTATATGGTGTGTTGTTTATATGAAGATGGAAAATGATAAAAAAAATATAAAACTTTTATCTTATATTAAAGTTTTATAACAAAGTGACAAGTCTAATTAATAAAAGGGTACTGTTGTGTAACTATTTCAGGGACCAAATTTTGCAACTTGTGAGTATTATTTGGAAAATAATGGTTCGGGACTCGTTATTGAGCCACTTATAGGACGTTCAAAATACGAATCTAGCTGTTGCGCCATTGTATTTCCATCATTTTTCTGATAAAAATGAGTATTTACTTGATAATATTTCATAATCATTTTTATAACATTTATAAAAATGTTCGTTATTTATTTAGTGAACCGGTTACGTCTCGTCCGAAATAAAAATAAAAAAAACAAATTTCTAGCTCATATATTCGCGTTATCAACAAACGTTTTCGAATAAAATGATGACTAATTTATTAAATATTATTTATTGTAAATAAAAAAAGTGTTATTAAATATAACATAATTATTACCATCCTCGTTTCTAAATCTTCGAGGGGCATTTATCATCACCTCTGACTGTTTTCGGTCTCGTCAAAACTAAAAAGTTGTCAGTAATGTCGTTTATACATCAAATTGCTTTTAGAGTTCGAATAATGAATAAACGTATTTAGCTGTCTTTCCGATAAACAACCTAGGAATAACATATATCTCCTTAAATATTTCCGAAAAATTACGGTTACGCGGATAATCCGCTTTTATTGTGAAAAAATAAAAAACCAAAAGTCCAAAGTCCAAGTCAACTTGAAAATCAAAGATTAAATCGGCATTCAAATTTCGAACAATTCTGAGTTACACATACAATCATAAATAACACAATAGGAGTTTAGCCAAGCATGTTAAAGATAAAGCAAAAATAATATGCAATCAAGCAACAAGACATATTAAAACGATGAAGAAAATCTTACTTGATTAAAACAATAAATTAAAAGAGTACCAATAGGGGTTTGAAGACCTTCAAATTGTCCTAATTAGCTGACCAAACGAACTTGGGTACGCTCCTTTTTACTCTAAAGTTACACACCAAAACCCTAAAAACGGATTTTATATTATAATAAATTGCTGCGACGGCATCGCGTTTTAATCGTGACGCCGTCGTGAAAGAGAATATTCTAGATCTTGGGCTGGGTCGTGCGAGCTGACGCCGTCATGAAAGGTTGTGACGCCGTCACGAAGTGGGTTGTGACGGCATCGTGTAGAACTGGTGACGCCGTCTCCAGCCGCTGAGAACATAAATCTTGAGGAGCAATTTTGTTTTTTGGTGTAGGTCCGTATCCTTCCGTTTCTTTCTCCAATGACAAATCACGTGTAATTCCTCCAAATGCCTCCACATGCTAAATTCTTGAAAAGAAACGATTAAGTACAAATTTGGTCATAAAACTGCATGATTTAAGGAGGTTAAATGACCCCAAAAAAGTGTAGAAAATGACACCTCATCAAACCCTTACACTTGGGGATGTTTTTAATCCTCAGCAAATGGCTTTTCTACCTAGACAATAGTAGTATTAGGGTCATTTAACCTACTCTTTAAAAGCATATTATATAACCCAACTCAGACCTCGGTAATTAAAAGCACGAAATAAATACTAGCACCTCAATACTGTTTGATATTTACTTTTCCACTACGGGGTAATAATAAATTATCACATAAGGAAACAGAAATCAACACTCATTACCTCTCATCGCATATAAATTACCATATGTTTGTAAAGAACAAACCTCCACCGCTATGGCGCAAGCATTATTCATAACAATCCTAAGAGGTCTTTTTAAAGGGTTGTTGGGTGTAGTGTAAGATACATATAAATAGAAACGGAAACGGCTGTGGATACATTTGGGTTGTCTTTGGGTGACATTGGAGTGGAAGGGTTATCTAATATTTATATGAATACAAGCTGGTTTGTTGCTAAGCAAAACCGATGAAGAATATACAAACTCTACACAACTCTACATCAATCTCTTTCTTTTTCTTTTCTATATTTTTCTCTATTTTTTCTTTTTTTGAATAACATAATACATCATAACATAGGGTTTATAACACGTACCCCTACACTTGAGCTTTTTACATACTCGATTATTTATAATCCAACTAATGACCCGATTTGAGGTAGATCAAAATAACATGGAGATCATCTAACAAACATATAGGGGTATTGACTTAACTTTTCTTCCCCATTCTTTGGAGAAATAAATACTACCATGAATTCCAATCATCTCAAAACAGTATTTACAAGGATAAGGACTTAGCAACCGTGTACTCAAATAATAAAAATTGGGTTAAAAACAATAATGTACTAAAAGCAAGTACATACAATGTAGGCTAAGGAGATTTGGGTGTAACGATTGGTTTAAGGGTGACAATGCTCTTCATTAATAGTCCGGCTTAACAGAAAATTACGAGAACCGTGAAAAAGATAGGCTCAGAGGGTTGTACTGGTATCATGCCTAAGGTGAGTCATGCAAGGGTGTGGGATATTTACATGATCGGTGTGATCATCATAACAATTACAGGTCTAAAACATGGGTTAATCCTAATGCCTCTTATCAAGCAAATCCTAATACTTACTATGCGGTCTCGGGATACATCACAAAAACAAATTCTAGGAATTAATATCGGTACACTCATATAATTTAATACCGATCTCAATGCTCTAGAAAAGGCGACAAAGACCACATGTACACATCCGTAACGACGGAATAGATACATATGACTGCTCACTCCTTAACTCGAGAAAGCTAAAGGTATAAATAAACTTGGGTATCAATAATAGATACCCGAATTCCTATAGATCTAAAGGCGAACCTTACATTCTTGGGGTGGCATTCTGAGGTTTTTGTGCTAGTCAAATAATTTCGTTGGTAATTGTCTAAAAAAAAATAAATTTTGGTCCAAAATTACCTTTTTAGCATATTTTCATATATTACCCATCATTAAGGACAAAGCAAATGCAAATGAAAGAATATTTTCTAAGGCTTATTTCCCCCCTACACTTAAGTTAACATTGTCCCTAATGTTCTAATAAAAAAACGTACCCGTAAGAACGAGATACAGGAAAAGAAAACAAGTACAAGAAACTAGTACTCCCTTGTTTTTGCTCAATAATGGAGAAGAAACATGCGATAACTAGTTAAATCGTCCCTCCAAGAATCATCCTCCTGAAACTTCCTAAGAACTTTCAAGCTCCTTCTCATCAATATAAACCTGAAATCAAAGACAAAGACAATACACAAGCATAAATTGGCGACTATATAATAATATACAGTGTGAAATTAGGGTTGACTCTATAAAGCAGTAAAGATAGGATGAGAGAATTGTTAAACTCATGTTTTTGCAGGTTTATAAAAGAATTACAACTTCATTAAGTGTTGTACAAGTTTTATTTTCAAAAATACTTAAACTTTTCGAGTTTTCTTGTAACTGGGCGTTTGACGCCGTCAGGAATATCTTGACCCCGTCACAAGTGCCGCGGTGACGGCGTCGCGTGTAAATCGTGACGCTGTCTTCACACTTTGTGAAAACTCATTTTTTGTTTTTGATTAAAAATTTCCTGCACTCATTCTTATAAGTTATTTTCCTGTACAAAATGCTGCATAACAACCTGAGAATTAAAAATTCAATCATATGACTCGAAACTGACACGAATTAATCTAAACAATTAATTTCAAATGTTTGATTTTGGTTCTAAAAACTGGATATTTCCCCTACACTTATTTTGTTGCAAAATACTTTTGATTGCAAATAAGACGAAGTTACAAACAAACCAAGCATGATTACAAAATAATTCAAACATAATAAAACAAACAATATAGAATTAAAACACACAAGACACTCCTAATATGCGAGAATAGTAAATATTAGGTTGCCTCCCAAAAAGCGCTTTTCTTTATTTACGAGTCTTGTAGCTAGACTTGAAGTCACATAACCTTACGTTACATCTCCTTTGTGTCTCTTGGCCCCACTTTCTAATTTCATTAGGTGTCGAATTTCCTTGCTTATACTTTCGTTTTCTCTGTACTCGTCCTAAAGTCAGACTATCTGAGTAATAGGTTTTCCCACGATCATCGTTATTCTCAAGGACAAAAGGTGGTATGGAATCGGTATTTTCATTCTTAAAGTCTATATGGTTAAATGCTTCCATCTTATGAGGCATCTTAAATGTGATTTTCTCGTTATCTTTTTTCGAAAGTAACCGTTCCCTCTTTCTGATCATAAACGAGACCAGTTTTTCTTGCAAATGGTTTTCCAAAGACTACTTCTCCTAGATGGTGATCTATAATGTTAGTGGTATCCTCTAAAATCATGAAATTACATTCGTATGTGAAGTTTCCTACAAAAACTTTTAAACCCCTGACTCTTCCTACAAAGTTGTTGTTCTTACTAGGGTTGGATGGTTTCCGTCTCGACTCTATCCCTTTATTCATGATCCCATTGTAATGTTGTTTAGACATAACATTAATTGGTGATTCTAGATCGATGTAAGCTCGTCTTTTAAGGAAGTGACCCATCTTGCAAGAGATCTTAATGTTATTTAAGTTTTCGGTTCTTATCTTTGCCTTTACCCAAGATGGTTTGGGAGATTTTAAGAGCCACTCATGATATTCTAATTCCTCCAAGGTGGGGAAGGTGTCAAAGTATTCTATTTCATCTGACTCGTCTAATGAGTCAACGATCCTATTATCCTCAAGCCATGACTCAATTTCTTTCTTTTTCTTAGGATCAAGAAACTCCTTATTAGAGGTAGAACAAGATGGATTCGCATTCTCCATAATAAAGAGTGGAATAGTCAAATGAAATTTACGAACAAACACACAAAGAAAAGATAGACTACAAGAAAGCTAATATGCGGAAATTAAATTCTCACTTGAAAGGATTTAAGCGAGTAGAACTAAGTTAAACTATGATCGAAACCTAACTATTTCCCACGTAGCAGCGCCAAAAACTTGATGCGGTTGTCGTAAGGGACTTCTACAAGAAGTTTTACAACTCCCTAGGCATAGTACCTAACCGTTGTAGTAGTAGTAGTAGTATAGGCAAGACTCAGGGGTTGTTATCGTTCTCTAGGGGAATTGGTTAGGAAGGCTTGATCACGCTATAACAGAATTCTAGAGGTTGAGAGAAGATTATTTTTGTATTTTTATATTTATAAAAAAGCAAGTAAAATGATATGTTTGAGAGGTTTAGTTGGTTTTAGCTATTAAACTAAATAATAAACTACGCTAATGGTAATAACAATATAATAAAAAGATTGTATTCATTTAATCATGTATCACTCCCTAGATTGCTTCTCCTAGTGTTGTTGCTTTGTCACACTTGTGATGATCTATGTAATTATTTCCTAAGTCATGAATAGATTACACGAACCTGTCGTCTATTTAATATTTCGTTGAGGCAAAACACAAAGTAAGGTAGTATGAAGACTATTATCCGCCCCCAAGAGTATATTAAATGCATCTGAAATATATTAAAAGTGGATCTACCATATTAAGGGTAAGGTAGTATGAAGATTGTTACCGATGGTATCCTTTCTACACAATCATGTTTCCCTAGACATATCAACAGCGATACAGACAAAAGCTGGTTTTCTAAAGCCTAACATGCATATTCATCACCAGAAGCAACACCACTAAAATCTACATTCTAGGATTCATACAATCATAAATGAATACAATAAGAGGTTTAGCCAAGCATGTTAAAGATAAAGCAAGAACAATAAAGAATCAAACAACAAGACATATTGAATGATTAAGATAGTCTTACTTGATTAAAACATGAATTGAATGAGGTACAATAGGGTATAAGCTGCCAAACGAACTAGGGTTCGTCCCCCTTTTTTACTCTAAAGTTACACACCTAAAACCCTAATTTCGGGTTTGTATTTATAAGAATATCGTTGTGGCGGCGTCGCGTTTTAATCGTGACGTCGTCATAAAGTAGAATCTTCTAGATCCGAGTTGAGTCGGTGCGGGCTGACGCCGTCAAGAGATGCTATGACGCCGTCACTAAATGAAGTGTGACGACGTTGTGTATAAATGATGACGCCTTCTCCAGGCTCTGGGACTTTAAATCTTGAAGAGTCTTGGTGTTAGTTCATAATCTTGTCCGTTTCTTCTCCAAATGAGCCAAAGTCACGTGTATTTCCTCCAAATGCCTTTCAAATGCTTAATACCTGAAAAAGAACGATTAAGTACTTATTTTGGGCATAAATGCACGATCTATGGGGTTAAATGACCAATAAAATGTATAAAATGACACCTCATCACATACTTATATACATAACAAAAAATTGCACATACAAATTAACGAAACTATACACAATCACCGCTATGCGTGAGTAATCGTCTAATTTACCAAATACATAATATTTTTTTTCTCTTTTGTAGAAACATGACGTTAGGGGTGTTGATTGGTTCGGTTATCGGGTTGTTCGCTTTATTTAGTTCGGTTAATTTTTTTGGGTAAAACCGAACCAAACTAGGATTCAACCGAACCGAACTAGAAAACAAAATTTAAATTCGGTTTGGTTTTCAGGGTAACCCGAATTACACCACTTCTTTTCTAAAAAAAAATATAAACATTTGCCCAAAAAAACATTTTTTCATTTCAAGCATAAAAAATGTTTTTTTATATAAGGATAAAATTTTAATGGTTTTTTTATGTATATAAATATATTACTTTAAAAATATATATATTTATATAAATTCGGTTTTCGGTTCAGATTGTCAAACCCATATCTAAATCAAAAACCAAATTTTTAGTTCGGTTCGGTTTGCTTTTGGCAAATTTGATTTGGTTTTTTTCGATTCAGTTCGGTTTCAGTTTTTGATTTATTCGGTTATGAAAAATGATTGTTGTGCCTACTAATCATGCCTACAAATGTACCTGATGATTTGATTGGTTGATTTTTAAAAATAATTGGTGGGAATTTAAAGAGAGAAAATGCATAATACAAGTGTACAAATGATTTATGCATTAGGAATGTTATTAGACATATGTTGTAGGTCTAATTAACAATACTCTTCGGTTATATATTTATATACTAAAACCCATTATGGGTAAGGACAAAAAAGATGTGGGCTGGGTCTTTTTTTCCTTTGGGCTAACAATATGTTATCAAAAGTTATTCTGCTCTAATCTCCGAAATCGAAGGACTTCATACGGGCCTGAGGACTTAGTATTGATTCATGCAAAGATGCTCCTCTAAAGCTGGAATAAGGGATTGTCCACTCCACCGCCCCGAAGAGCAGTGGCTCTGTTGTTTTGCACGCCTACGGGGCCGATGTATTGGGTTTTGTATGCTAACGAGTTGGAAAATGACTCGCGCGTTGCGGCGGGAGCTAACATGCTACTGCAACTTTAAGTCAACAACGTATAAAACTCAAATCAGTTCACAGCTTCTACTACACCAGTCGAAGAGAAAATTAAAAGTAGACAACTATACTGAACAAAATTGTGTGTAAGAATTCAACTAACAATAATAAACACATGACATTATAATCTGAATTAGTAGAAACTATTCATAAAGCCTAGATATTTAAATAAAAAATCTTCCACTAAGTAGTATACTTGCACCATGTTAGCAAAGTAATTAACTATTGTTGTTGTTAAGCTCACTGGTATGCATCACATGTCTCGTAACCTGATCATGTAATTTTAAGTCAACAACGTATAAAACTCAAATCAGTTCACAGCTTCTACTACACCAGTCGAAGAGAAAATTAAAAGTAGACAACTATACTGAACATATTGTATTGTCAAGAATTTCAGAACTTAACAATAAATTAAAACACATGGGGGGACATTATAATCTGAATTAGTTGAAGAGAATACTATCATAAAGCCTAGTTATTTAAATAAAAATCCTTCCATATGTAGTAATACTTGCTCACCATTGATTAGCCATAAGTAATTAATATTGGTTGGGTATGGGTTTATGCTCACTTGGTTTGGCCTAGCACATTGTCTCGTAAAACCTGATCATGTATTTTTACGGCTGTTAATGCAAATCAAAAATCATAGTCAATCATATATCAGGATTGCGATCAGTTCGTGCGTTATAAACCAAAGAGAATGAAGACCTACCTAATGAAAAACAAAAGGCAAACTACTTGTGGCGACTCTCGAGACCTTACCTCAAGCAATATAGCGCTTGGGTGAACTATACAAATCACTTACGTCATCTTGTTCGACTAATGCTTTAATCAAATACCTCCATTCGAATACATTCAATTCCATTTATTCTAGCAATGCGCAAAAGTCCATTGGTTTACAATAGTTAGAAGTTCTAATTTAAGTCCCACTTTTTTAGTGTGCCTAACCTTAAAAACTTTAAATAATTTCTAACCTTAAGCGTTTGAGAGGTGGGAAGTCATGGATTAACTCATGTCCTCGTCTTCCTAGAACCATTCGTATGAGCACCGGGAGGGGGGGTTGGCCGCCCTTTTAATTCAATATTACTGCAATAATGCGAATAAAAGTATACTGGTCTCAGCCGGACCAGTTTGCTTTTACCTAACTTTTATACTTGACTCATTTGACGAAATTGCAATCTTACTTGTTGGAAATAAATATTTGGATTTTAAGAAATGAGTAGAAAATTGACCTGATCCCATATATGGTATTTGGATCCCATGAAAGTTTCTGATTTTGTTATTACGTTTTCAAATCACAGTCTCGCACATAATCGGTTTTTAGTGTTTGGGAAGACAAAACAACTGGTTCTAAATATGTTTAATTTATCTATCACCTGTCTAACTATTATTCTATTAATCATCTAGCAGTGAAGATAATTCTCAATGCAAATATAACAAAAAACCACCAAACTTACCATGCGAAAGCAGATTCTGTAGTAACTCCTTGTTGTAGTTACCTAATGTTGCGTACGCTACTGCAATAACATATTCCACAAAAGGGTTTATTGATTGACTAAAAAGCATGGTGTTAGTGATTCAATGAAAATGCACGCATCCAAAGCCAAGAGTCTGGTCTAAGTTCATCATAAAGTGGCTTCACGATTGCATAAAATTGAGCATTTGTACTTGGTACAATCCCTGCATTCGGCGTTTCAAGAAAAAGCTTAGTTTAAGGGGTGTTTGGGTAAAAGCTTATTTTGCCAATTATTGGCTAATCGCACTCTCAAAACAAAACAAATTGTTTTGAGTACCCCAAACAGCTTATAGCTGTAAGTAAAAGAGCTTAATGAGCTGAGCTCATAACCATCAATTTGAGATGCAAGCATCCCAAACAACTTATAGGTGTAAGTAAAAGAGCTTAATGAGCTGAGCTCATAAGCATAAATTTGAGATGCAAGCATTATAGCAAAATAACGTAAGATAAATACGCAACATTACATTGGTGCACATTTATAAATATTAGTTACCCATAAGAGCAGTTTGTATATCCCGTTCAGGAGACGTCAAAAGGGACGCCTGAATGCGCAGAATCAAACATAATCTCTTTTCCTAATGATTTTGCCAAATGGACATTAAATTGAGTGCCCAAGCCACGGTCCCGTCCATTAAGTTCAAGTACATCAGTTGACGAATTGTATATCAGCACACGTGATTTTATATCCCTCGCCTTCTAAATAGTGTTGATTTTGATATATGCAGAAACCTAAAGAGCCGTACTAAAAAAAAAAAGACAGCAAAAAAGATTGCATGAGCTGTGAACAAACCTATAAACACCGATGTGAAAACATCTGATAACAAAAGGTAGAGCGGAAGGAAACTTATACCCCCACGTTGAAGTCGTCGTTAGGAGACAATTAATATGGTTTGTTGTAAAGGGTCGTTATGTACAAGTGTGGTTTTATCATTAGCTCAATTCGCATAAATTGTGGAGAGACGGATGAGACTGGGCATATACAATGAGTAGATTTATATTTTGTATTGAGATGGCTTGTGTGGTGGCGGGGATGCGCTTTCTGTGTGTAGTACGTTTGACTGGTAGATTGTGACTTGGAGTTGATGAGGGGTCGTGCGTCTTGGGGCTAACATTTTTATGTTTTTTGTTATTTTTTTTTTTTTTATGTTTTTTTTTTGTGGGTGGGTGCGAAACTATTCAACAATGGAAGTGTACCTAATTCCGCACAGAGTTCTGATATCGTCCTTCTAACCATTCTTTTAAGGGCACAAGGCTCAATCACATTGTAGGATGAGGCTAGCAAAGGTAGGCAATACAACGCAAATGGAAAAAACAATGTGACCGTCAATTCCATAAAAGGCTTTCGGTAGTGGCCCGCAAATGAGAGTATGCATAGCAATAACAAACGAGGCTCAGATTTACGAAATACGTCAGCGGGACCGCACACCGTTGGCTTGGCTGCAATCGCAAAAACTTCACTGTGGACTGCTAGCAAGATGCGGCATATTAATTATAAAAGGATTCATTCATCGCCTATAACATTGATACATGATTAACAAGAAAATGTCATTGACCATTATCAAAGTACCTGTTTCCACACATGATATTTAATTCTAATATTAGGCTTATGCATTCCTCTTTTCTTACGTAATCAATACGACATTTCAACAGAAACGTAATACAACATGTATGCGTTGTGGAGGTTGCTGAGGCGAGAGATTCTCGCTCTCTGCCATCCTTCCACTTTCCACAAAGTATAAAGATCATCAATATCAGAATATAGGAGTGCAAATATGGATGCGTACCAAACACCCGCCATGGCTGCAACCACAATCCAGGGGTGGCTGCCCCGCCAAGATACGGGCGTCGCTAAACAATGCATAAGCACCATATATAAGCAATCACGAACCATTTATCTACCCATTTATTTATACCCACATTATTACCCTCTTCCCTAACCACAACCTCCCACCACACCATCACTTTCACCCCCAAGAACCACCACATCGATCCTCCTTCTGGTCTCTCTGTGGGTATAATCAAGATAAATTTTTCCCCAAAACTTTCAACAATTATTTATACATAAGCCCAAGAGATATGATTAAGCCCACAACATGCGTTACAGTATAGAGAGTAATAAAACGGTGCCACTTACATGCAATAAAATCAAAAGAGAAATTCAATCTTACAGAATAAGCACCTACCTGATAAGTTTGTTAACCTTGATTTGATCAAAAATTAAAAAAGCGGCGGGAGTGGTGATGGACTGAGAATATACTAGCAAGAATGGAAGCGGTGGAATTTGATCAAGAAGTATCGAGAATGAGGGAGTGGTGATGGACTGAATATGTTAGCAAGATTTTAGCAGGTCAGAAAAGGCTACCATAAGCCTAGAGAAACAAATTAGCCTGTCACTGTATTACTGTACAACGTCTTTTAGTATATATGTTAATTAACAAGCAAAAGAACCCGCGCGTTGCGGCGGGGCTAATTTTTTTCCGAATAATTTTTTTTTACGTTTCGGAGGTTTTTTTTTGCCGATGCGTTATGGCGGGGCTAATTTTAAATATTTTCTTTTTTGTATGATTCGGGGAAAAAAAAATTGCGTTGGGACGGGCTAATTTTTTCCCGAATATTTTCTTTTTTTGGGACGGTTTTGTAAATTTTTTTACGGGAATTTTTGTGTAAGAAATTCATTAGAGTTAAAAGGTGTGGGTCGTTTTGGTATTTTTTTTTTTACTTATTGGCCAGATTTTAGGCTATTTTGGGTTTTTTTTTGCTAATTTTTCTCCGGATATTTCCTTTTTTGTATATTCGGGAAAATTTTTTTGCGTTGGGAGGGCGTTAATTTTTCCGAACTATTTTCTTTTATTGGAGGTTCGATATCTTTTTTTGGGCCGATGAATGTAAAAAAGTTGTGAACAATAAAAACTTGACGTGTTTTTTTTGTTAATTTTTTTACGGGATTTTTTGTGTAAGAAAATCGTAAATAGTTAAAAGTTGAGGGAGTTTACTTTGGGCCAGATTTCAGGCTAATTTTGGGCTAGTTTTTTTTTACTTTGGGCCACATTTTATGCGAATTTTAGGCTAGTTTGTCGACAAATGTGTATATTTTTAGTAATAATTTTTTTTATATGGCTTATGTGTTGGGCCTCATGTTTAAAGTGTTGTTTTTTTTGCTATATGGGTTTTTTTAATATAATGGGTTGTACGTTTGTGACCATATCGATTATTTTAAAGTTATTAGGTATCGAAGATGTATCCGCGGGTATTTTTTTTATCTGAATAAATCGGAACTTTTGTAATATTTTTTTCCCTCCTACTTTGTAAATACAAATTAAAAAAAAACAAAATAATTAAAATAAAATAAAAAAAATTAAAATCGGGCTAGCCCAAAATAAGAGCCCGTTACTGTAGCAGGTGGCCCGAAGTCAAAACGACTTCGTTTTTGTCCGTGAATGTGTATATTTATAATGTTAATGTTAATGATAAGTCAATTTCAGTGACACATTAACACACCAAACTGTAACAAACAAAAGGAAATAGCCAGAAACCATAATATCATTTCATTAAATCCAATGTTTTGAAAACCGAGTTTTTAATCGACCCGGTCGAGTCACCGGATCACTGGGTTACGGGTTCAACCGGTTCGACCACCGGGTTAACTTGGTTTAAAAAAAAAAAAAATAGTATTTGCAATGATACGAAAAATGTGTATATATAAATTATGAATACACCTTATATTGAGCCTAAAAACGATTTACTAAGAAATATAACATATAACAAATAAAATTACGTCGCAAATATATATAAAAAAGCTTGCTTTATTTGTAAAAACATGAAAAAACCAAAACCCGGCCGGATCTCGAAAACCGGGTTGACCCGGGTCACTTTAAACCCGGCGGGTCTAACCGGGTTTCGAAAATATGAAACCCGGTTTAATTTGACCAGTTTTTTCAACCGATTGCCCAGCCGGGTCGAACCAGGTTTCAAAACATTAATTAAATCACCCACAAGTTAGGCCACCGATTTCTATACCACAACAAAACATATGAGCTAAAAATAAATAGACACAAAAAAGAATCCGTTTCAATATAAGACAAACAGAGAATACATGGGCTAAAAAAACTCACACTATAAAGGCCGAACCGTTTCAATATAAAGCAAGCCCCACCGCAACGTCCGGGCATGATGCCCTCTCGTTACCCAAACAATGAACACTCCGGTTTGACATAATGATTTGTTAAGTAAACAAGCCCTAAAAAAACAGTTGGTCCAAACGAAACCCAATCCAGAAGGCCCAACCCAATAAAACCCACAAAATAGGTCTTTTAAAACCAAAAGAATCCCCCATTTCTTCTTTTCGTGAAACCCTAATCTCTCTTTCTCAACCACAAGCAGCAGCAGCAGCTCAACAGGTTTCTATCTCTCTTTAGTATTTTATTTCGATTATTTTTATAGATCTGCGTATAAATTTGACCACTGTTCTTTATTGATTTGATATTGTAGAGATGGCAAAGTCAAAGAATCACACAGCACACAACCAGAGTGCAAAGGCTCACAGGAATGGTATCAAGAAGCCCCGAAAGCACCGTAACACTTCCACCAAAGGGGTACTCTTTTTTTCTATTCTTTCATCTTTTATTCATATTTATTTCTATTTCTTATTAAATTGTGATTATTTTTTTATATTGTAAGGTAGCTTTTAGATTAAATATGATTAGTGTAATGTTTGATTAACTTTTTTCATGCTTATATGTCATGTTGTTTTAGTTTGGAAAAGCTCATGAACCCATTATTTTTAGCTTATGAGTTTTATGGCTAGCTTATGTTTTAAAAAAACCCATAAGCTGAATAAATGGGTCTGTGAGGTTTTCCAAATTTATGTATTATAAGCCCAGTAAATAAGCTATTGTTACATTAAATGTTTTGTTAATGGCAGACGCCTAACATGTATTTAGTTTGTGTTTCTGAAACTTTGGAAGGGTTTGTGTTTATTAAGTGTTTTAATGCATGCTTATACATGGAAAATGGTGGTCTTTAGAAGTAACTTTCTATATAAATGTATAAATAAAGAGGTGTTTGTTTGTATGGCTTATTTTTTGATCTTTTGAGCTTTCAATGCAAACGGTTCTATAGATTGAATGTTTAGAGAGTGTGTTTGTATGTATGGATGGAATACTATTGGTATATGTTTATTATATCACCAAGGTTGTTTAAAATTAGTTGCAAACTGGAAAATCATAGAAGACAAAAGGGGTAAACAACCTTTGAAAAACATCTGTATGACTGTATCTTTTGTCGCCTCATTTTTGATATTGTCTGATTTTTTTGATTGCCCCCTTTTAAAAGTAACTTTCAATGGCACTTGATACTGATTTTATAAGCAGCTTGCTATGTTCAGAAAAGGTAGCTATTAATTGGTTGATTAGCATAAATACGCTGTTTTGCAATAAGATACTTACTGTTTTCTGAATTTTTGATAATACAATATGCTAATAAGCATTATCCTAGCACCCTCTTGGTATTTATAGCTCTTTGTATCCTGTGTATGTTGCATGAGAGAAGTGCAAGGGTGTATGCCTTTATGTTGTGTTCTGTTTCCTTTATGTTGAATTCTATTGGACTATTTGTATTTTTATTGAATTTGATCAATATCAATACCTGAAGTAGTTAAGTTGGTAAAGTCAGTTTTGTTTGGTGCTTGTTTATTGAAAATATGTTTTTGATGCAGATGGACCCAAAGTTCTTGAGGAACCAGAGGTATGCAAGGAAGCACAACAAGCAGAGTGGTGATTCTGCTGCCGAAGAATAGATGATATAGGTGTTTGTTATGATCTACCATCTGTTCCAAGTTTCTGTTATCTGTTAGAAATCATGAGTTTTGAACCTAGTTTTGATTCTATGTGATGTTATGGTTATTATTTTGTGTTTTTGACTATTTTATCAACAAAATTACTCTCTGAGAGCGTTTCTATCAATGTTATAAAAGTTTAGCGCGGGTAAGTTGCAGGTAAATGAGTTGGCTTATTTGTTTGTGATAATAGCATTTGCGGTTAACTTTTCACTATTGTTTGTAAGTTTGTATTCATGCTGTGTTTCTTTGAATCAAGTCTGATTGACAATAGGGTACAATAACTTGTGATTTTTATGATGAATAAAATGCATACTCTGATATGAAGTATGCATCGAATTTATACTCTAGTTTTTCAAATATCTTTGTGCGATCAAAATTTAAAATCCTGACGAATTTTTTTCACTTGCGTTATGTGGGTTAAATAGCGTAACTAAAATTTAAGAAAATTAAAGTCAAAATTAGGGTCTAAAAAGTTAAACTCATTCAACACGATACCGTGCATTCAGGGGACTTTCACATAAGGCTTATTTGATGTATTTTGACATACGCCATGATATATGTGAGTTTTAATTATTTGTGCATGACATGCTATCTAATTTCGGGTAAAAAGCAAATTTCGTTTTTAAAGTTTGTGATTTTCGCACGCTAGCCACATAAACCAAATTTGTATGTTCCAAAAGTCGCCTTTGTGTTACAACCTAGCCATTATAGCCAACGATTGTTACTTTTGCCCGTTAAGTTCCATCACGTGCCCTCCACGTGAGGACATTTTTGTCATTTAATTTTTCCCGCCTACATTACTCCACATGCCAACTTGTATTCTCAAGGAATTCTTGATACATTTGATTTAATCATCGATAAAACATTGCAAGTCATAAACCACACATAATCAGTGAATAGAAACTAAAGCGACGACTTAAAAAGATTAAATGGGAGCTAAAGATACAAAAATAAGCATTGCTTGAAGCTAACTTTTCTTGGTTTCGACTCACATGACCGTGTCATGCTTTTATGATCTCTATCTTTCAATGATAATAGACTCGACCAATATTTTAGTTCTTGGCCCCGAAACCATTTCTCTTGAAACCATCTCGTTACAATACGACAAAGCCTCCTCTAAGTGACCCTCAAACAACCCATGAACCATAACAGTATACGACATTTGATGAGGTCCCAACCATTCCTCTCCATCTTAGTCTACGTCGATCTCACCTTTTCTTCATCACCCCACCCTATATAAAGCCTTAACATCAAATTATACGTATCCACCGTCATTTTACAACCACTTTCTCTATACTCTTCGTCACAGGGGCAGAGACAAGAAGGGGGCACAAGGGGTATGTGCCTCCTTAACGAAAAAAATTGTAGTGTAAAATTTCTAAAATATATGTTGTTGTTTTTTTGTAATTTGCCCCATTTAGGAACCAATTTGTAGTTGTGAAAAACTAAAAGGGGGGTTGAATAGTTTACCGCTTTTTAATTTAATGTTTATGTTTGTTAATAAAAACTTAGATTCGACTTTATGTGAATTCAACACTTGCACAATATAAACAATATACTTATCTAAACAATTAATAGGATAGTATGAGCAAATAAGGTAAGACAAGAGATAAGAGTAAGAACAATCAAACCACAACACGAGGATTTATAATGGTTCGATAATGAAGCACCTCTTCGCCCTACTCCACTCCTCGAGCACCAAACTCGAGAGTTTTCTTCACTATATCAACAAACTCTCTTATGGCGGAGAAAACCGTACACAACTTTCGCTTATATCAATTTCCGACACTAAGCTAGATGTCGAGTTCTAATCTTAGCTAGAACCAATCTATCACGACTTTAAAACTTCTTCACTACTTTCACGACTTCACAACTACACAACTTCTTCACACCTTAGTTTTCTTCACACCATTACTTCAATACTTCACTTCTACTTTCACACCTAACTATCACAACTTGGATGAATCACTAGATTCAACTATACTTACAACAATCACAAAGATTTATCTACTACACAACTTTACAAGATTTACAAATTATGATATGGATGCAATAAGATTGCAACAACACACAAAGGTGTAATACTTATTCACTTAATGATGGAAGTATTCT
Source organism: Tanacetum coccineum (assembly GCA_026074375.1). Lineage (NCBI taxonomy): Eukaryota > Viridiplantae > Streptophyta > Magnoliopsida > Asterales > Asteraceae > Tanacetum > Tanacetum coccineum. The sequence continues at coordinate 323 of BQNB010022862.1, read as the reverse complement.
TCTCTTGCACTTGAGAAATTGAGCTTGGATCACTTGGAAACAAAGCTTTATGATTAGATGATCAAAGGATTTTAATGAGATGTGTGGGCTGTTTTAGATCAGAAAGAATGAGTGCAAAAGGTGAGAAAATAGTGGGGAAAAGTCTAGTATTTATAGGACAAACTGGAGGAGCGTCAGTCTATGGGCGATCCCCTTAAATAGGTGGGCGGTCCCCTTAAAATTAAAAGGGTCGCCCTTGTATATAAGGGGGCCGCCCTAGACTAGGCGCTCCCCATTTTGTCCTTTTGTGTAGGGAGAATTTTCTGGAACTTTCTAGCCGTTTT
>BQNB010022861.1:0-58471 GCA_026074375.1 Tanacetum coccineum | reverse complement strand
TGAACTTAATAAACAAACCAACTTTCTAATCAGATTAATAATGGTTAATACAGTTTTATTATATTTAGCTCGCGTGGGTTAAAGTACCTTGAATTGATTGTAGTCACCAACCAAACCGTGCCAACCTCTTAGGCTGAAAATCCCCCTTTTCCTGTTAGAATTAGGAACTAGGACTGACATAGGTTTAGAATAGGATAGAATTAATATAGATTAGATAACCAACATATTAATTAAATTGATAGATTTAACCTCGCTTCAAGTGTTCGACACCCTATTTACCATGAAACTACTATCGATCGGGTACACTGGTCGTTACGTTTTGTTATTATCAAAACATTGAGAGGTAGAAAAATATAAATAACATTTTTAGAGATTATTTGTATTAACAATCTCCCCCTTTTTGATGATGACAAAATATAAACTCATTTTGTATAAAATTATAGGTTTCAAATTATTAATGAGTTTCATTCCATTTCTCCCCCTTTTTTTCGAATCCAAAAAGGATGATCGTCGAATTGTTGTAGAAAGAAAGAAGTCGACGATATCAAGACTCCCCCTTGATGTATGCTCCCCCTCGTTTGGGGCACCAAGGGATCAATCTTACAAAAATTATTTGCTACAAAACAAAGTTAGAGGTACAAGCGCAAGATAATATATTTATAGCAATTCATGCAAGTTAAATCATAAGGTAGTTTTATTCATTACTTAAGAAACTCATACAAGGTGATGACTGCAATCAAAACTAAATAATAGATAAGATAAATTCTACTAAAATGATGGAATTGGATTCATTACAAGATAAGTAAATTTGATAAAGTAAAGACTTAGTAAGAGCATAGAGCTACACTAGTAGATTTTTGAATTTATTGAAGATGCATAATCAAAGATAGACGGTCGATTGTTTATGGTAGATTAATCATATGAGAATGATTAATCAAAGAGGGAAAAAGATAAGGTTGGTGACACATTGTTTGGAGGGGTGCGAGTTTGAGGTATAAGACGGGTTAGAAGAAATTGAATGAAGTTGATTTCATTTCTCAAGGAGTAGAATTGGTGTCTAGAATACTTGCAACAATGACATAATCTTAAGTTGAAATTCAAATTAAGCATGTGAGGAGGAGAATTGTGTTGTGGTTGGTGGTGAATATGGTACATGAATGTATGCATTGGATGGGTTAGTATGTGAATCAAGGATGGTGGAGATGTTGTGATGTTGGTTGATCATTTGATCTCTTAGTGGATTGTATGATGGTGGTGAAGAAGATTAAAGATGGACTCTTGGAGGAAATGAAGGTGAGTCTTTTTGGGAAGGAGATGATGATTTTGGAGTGGATGTATTACGCTTCCATACTTATCTTACCGACATTCTTGGTTTTCTAGAGAAGTTTGGATGGTGGTTTGAGCAAGACATTGGTGGTGAGAGTGAAGATGATAAGGAGAAGAAGTTGGTAATGGTGAGTGAAGAAGGATGGGTGAGTTAAATAATGAAAGTAATGTTAGAAAGTGGCAACGCATGGTTTGAGTGATAGAAGGTTCAAGAGGTGGTTTGGCTAAACAAGGAAGTTCCAGCATGAGACTATGTATAGCAGGGTCAAAGATACAGAAAAAGAGGTAAACTTAAAAATTTCGTTCCCTCATGTTGGCGGTCCCATATTGTTGGGCAGTCCCATATATATTGAGGGGCCGCCGGCTCTTTATGGGGACTGTTTTCTAGAGAGAGAGAGATTTTCCAGTTTTTCCTTTTTCTTGTCTCCAGTGATTTTAGCATCTTCTAAATTCAAGAATCAACTAATTTAAACAAGAATATAGAGTCCTAAACTAAGATGCAAATCATTTAGCATATATTAATTTTATACGCACGTCATAATTTTCTAGAATTAGTTCACATAGAAAGTTGATACACATAGTAAGATGATAGGATGATAAAATTGAAAAGATCATCCAAGTCACATGAAATCGTTATTCAACAAACCCAGTAATAATATAAAGCATAATGTACCAGATAATATAGATAATAATAAGAATCTCTAATAGTTATGCAAACATGTTTACTTCTGTTTCCCACTCATCATGTCTTTGAGAGCTTGTCTAATTAATCTTAACCCTTCCCAATGAGCATCTCGTTGTTGAGTTTGCAGGTTTATGGTTTTAGAGAGGTAAGTGTTTAAGTATTGACTTTTATGAGTAGGGTTTGACGGACTCTAGAAACAGCATTGAACGAGGAAGAGACATTTTGAGAGAGAGAAGAATAGTTAGAATGAAACGATTCTTTATCATTTTCATCAATGGTGTCATCCAACGGATGAGATGAGGATGGATGATTTAGAGTGGTCGAAGAGGAGCTAGCATTTGAGTCACGAGGTCATTTCTTGCCATGATCTGATCGTGCCTTTCGCTCATAATGAGGAGCGAGGGGATGCATGACTCGATCATGTGAGAGATAGTGATCAATTGCTAATTCAGGAGACACAGACACAACATGTTTGAACAATCTAGTTAGAAGCATTCCATAAGTTAAGAGTTCCTTAGGTTTGTTTTGAGTCGTTTCCATTCTTTTGAGAATGAAAAATGCTAGATTGTATGGAGTGGAGGTTTCAATGCAATAAAGCATATGATAAAGACACACGGAGATATGATCTTTATGACCTCCTAGAAAAATGACGTTTTCACAAATGATATCAACCCATGGTTTCATATGAGTTTGAATTTCCCGGGTTAAAATTTTGTTTTGATCTACGACAACGGTTTTCTTATTTTTGGTACGAGTGACTTGACCTTGTCGAGGGACTTGGATGAGAGACTTGATGACATTTGGAGAGGGAGGAGTGGTTTTGTAACGACCTTTACTAGGAGCACTAATTAACAAGTAGTCGAGTGACCACATGTCGGTGTGTGACACTTGACCTTTGAAAGGGATTTTCAAGATTTGACAGAATTCCTCGAGAGTGAGAGAGAATGACTTTTTTGTATGACAAAATTGTCCACAAAATGACCCTTGGAGTTATAGTTAAACGTGAGTTGGCTATAAAACTCGAGAACAAAACGAGGAACAATTTGTTCGTTTATGTTCAACAAACAATCAAAACTAATTAATCCAAACTTAGCATGGATATGACTCATGTTTTCAAAGTTTTGACTCACAACCCTACCCTCATGAAAGTACTATTTTCAAGGCTGGCAATGGTGCTTCTTAATGGTTGATTGAATTCATTTGATATGAGTGGAATGTAGTTACGGGTATTTTGGTGATCTAATCCGGTGATTCGAGGCATTGTCACCTTAAAAAAACTATTATGGTCATGTTTTATAGTTTTGTACTTGTAACGTTTTACTCACAATGTTCCTAGTGTGTGCCTAAATGTGACAAATGTGGAGTAACGATTAACTCGACCTAAAAATAAAATCCTAAGAGTTAATCCAAACGCTCCTTAATTTGATTTTGCTCATCCAAACATGTCAAAAAATACATATGAATTATGTATCTCGACCTTTGTTCATGAGATCATTATGCATGTGTTTAAAAACATTTTTAAGTTGTATTAACAATGCATAACAACAATTTTATTATGTTCCTAACGTGAGTGATTTGAAAATAAAATTGGGGTTTTGGTTCGAAATCAATTTTTCGACAAACTCACTAATGTATGCAAATCCTATGTCTACGGGAAGCATATTAGTTATACATTGTAACCTAGTAGTCCTAATTGTACAAAATTGAAAGAAAAATAGAAAATCCCCAATTTTAATTTTTAGTGTTCATCATGAACCCTAGACTCAAATTGAAAGAAAATAGATGAAATGACTTACAATTGATGATCTTTATGGTGTTAGGAATGATTGTAGGTGTTGTTTTGATCTTCAATTAGTGTTTTAATGGTTGATTTTGAGTTTTGGGTTGTTTTTGGTCGTGTTCGTCGCTGCAGTAGGGAGAGGGGGTGTTTGTTTTTGTGTTTTGAATTTTTTTTGACTAAGTGTTCAATTTTACTATCTGCTGATGGCGGTCTCATATTGCCTGGCGGTCTTAAATATATTAGGGGGGCTAGGGTATGGGGGCCGCCCTCAGCACAAGGGGGCACGCACACGTATTTATTAATTTTTAGACTTTTAAATTTTAACATGAATTTACTAGGAAGAGTGACTAATTAATTTGCATTTCACGAATTAAAAATATCTAACTAGCTTCGGATGAAGTAGTTAAATTGTCACGACGCGGAATGGAACGCAGACTAGAATCGAGACAGAAGAAAGAGAAGCGGGCTAACATTATTTATGGAATGTGTTCCATTATTCCTAAACAATAGAGTGTAGTTAAAAGTTTCAGGTTTAAGGTTTCGTCAAGATGTCGGCGATGTTGTCGAGGACAGGCACTTTTTCATTGAGATATGTCCTTTCTGGACATTATCACGAAGAAAGTGGTAACGTATTTCGATGTGTTTAGTAGGAGAGTGTTACACTGGGTTTTTGATAAGATCAAGCGCGCCTTTATTGTCGCACATGATCTGGACGTCGTCGAGTCGAACGTCGTAGTCGATAAGAGCTTGTTGCATCCATAGTGCTTGTTGACATGCCTTTCTGGCGCTTACGTATTCGGCTTCGGTAGTGGATATAGCAAGAGTGGTTTATTTCTTTGAGAACCAAGATGTCAAACAACATCCCACGAACATACAAATACTGCTATTGCTCTTTCGGTCTACATAAGTCGGCATATACTACTGTTTCTATGCCAGGCCCCTTAGGATACCATAATCCTAAGTGCGTTAGTACCTTAATGTTCGAAGATACGTTTAACCGCTTCAGGTGAGAGGTTTTGGGAGCCTCTGAAGCGGGCACAAAGGCTGACACTAAAACATGTTCGGGCTACTAATAATAACTTTCATGCCCTCGATACTTTTTACTATTACCGATCACACTCTTCATTCTTTTGGAGTTTGGTATCGGTAATACATGGGGGTTTCATTGGTTTAGATTTTCTAAGCTAAATTTTCTTAAGCATTTCTTTAAATATATTTAGATTGATTATAGAAATATTCTTCTTCTATTTGTTTTTTTTGTATCCATGGAGAAGTTAAGTTCAACCCTTCTAGATCATCTCGAACTCGTCATGCATTTTTTGGCAAATTCACACTCTTTGATTGGACATAGTCGAGCCAAATATAATGTCGTTGACATATATTTGAACGATGATGAGGTTTGAACTTTTCTTCTTGGTAAAAAGTGTGTTATCTACCATTCCCATTTTGTATTCATGTTTAATAAAAAAGCTTTTAATCTATCATACCAAGCTTTGGGTGATTGTTTAAGACCGTATAAAGCTTTCTTAAGTTTATAAACATGATTCGGTTTTCAAAGTTAATGAATCCTGGAGGTTGTGCCACGTATACCTCCTCATTGATAAAACCGTTCATGAATACACTTTTTACATCCATTTGGAATAACTTAAAATCTAAAGCACAAGCATAAGCTAATAGTATTCTAATTGACTCAAGTCTAGCAACTAGGGCATAAGTTTCATCATAATCGATGCCCTCTTGTTGATTATAGCCTTGAGCAACTAACCTATCCTTATTTCAAGAAATAATACCGTTCCCGTCTAACTTATTTCTAAACACCATTTTAGTCTATTGATTTTTCATATTCCTAGTGTGGATTAAACTCCCAAACGTCATTTATGGCCGGCATTGAATTGATTTAATTCTTCTTGCATGGCAACTATCTAACTATCATCCGTTAAGGCTTCATTCACATTCTTAGGTTCTATAGTTGATATAAAACAAAAAAAGTTACTTTGGTTTTGGCTTGTGGAACTATGGTTTTTTGGTTAAGGTTTCCTATGACATTTTCTTAATGGATGGTTCCTTGATTCCTTATTATTTTCTATTCGTCAATCTCTTAAAGTTTCATCCTCAAATGGCTTTTTCTAAGTTTTTCTTTTCCGTATCCTTAAATTGGCTTCTTTCTTATCTAATGTCATCAACCATCAAGGTTGATGTCTTTGAGGTGGTAGGAGTTCATCAATGGCACTTTGAGTGATTCTTGACTTTCCTAGTTTGTTTATTAGATTGATATTGGCTTTATATTTTGGGTATTCCCTTAAAAAGACACATTGTTTGACTTTGGGGTTTCTAACTTGGTTTGGTAGTTTTTAGTGTTTAATATAAAGCACTTGCTTTAATCATCTAAAGTAATCAAGAGTTGGTTTCCTACCTCTCAAGAGTTCGTAGGGTGTTTTCCCTAAGATGGCTCTAATTAGGGTTCGGTTGAGAATGTATGTTGAAGTATCTACGGCGTTACCCCAAAACTTTTGTGGTAACGATTTCTCATTCAACATAGTCCTACTTATTTCTTGAAGTGTCCTATTTTTCCTTTCAACCACGCTATTTGATTGAGGAGTGTGTGGAGCCGAGAAGTTATGTGTAATTCCATTGGCTTTACAAAACTCTTCAAATTGCACCTCTTATCCATATTTCCCTTCGTTGTCGATTCTTATGTGACTCTATTAGTTATCTAAATTGGTTTTGAATTTTCTTACTAAATATTTGAATTGATCGAAGGCTTTCAGTTTTATCCTAAGGATCTAGTACAAGTATACCTAGAGTAGTCAACTACTATGACTATGGTGTTGCGGGTTTCCTCAGTAATACGTACGGAGGATGGACCGAAGAGATCATTAATAGGGTTCTAAGCATCTAGTAGTTGAGTACTTTATTCTTAGACTTTGTGTACTTGCGTGAGCTTGTTTCCAACTTTTTGCATGCATCTCAGAATAGTTGATTCATAATTATGCTTAGGTAAGTTTATAACTTATTCCTTAGATGCTAACGATTAATTGAAATGCATGTCTGGAGTGACCTAATCTTCTATGCCACAATCGTGGTTTTTCATCAATCGTTGCTAGAAAATTTAGTTCTTTTGGCTTATTTTAATTTCATCACATAATAAGCCTTTCTTCCTAATACTCATCTACCTATGACCTTACATCTTAAGTAGATTTTCACTACTCTTGTTTCGGAGGAAACGCTTTTATCTATACACTTATGTTGGGTTCTAGATTTGATGAGGACAAAATATTAAAAGATATTGAAACATTAGGATGAATCTAGCTGATTGGATTCTACAAGCTGGTGGAGAATTTTGGTAGATGATTCAGCGCGGTCAAAGATTTTCAAAAGATGAAGATCTCCTTATGAATTAAAAGATATCAGATATCACAGTTTATTTTTTATTGATTTATTTGTCTTATACTTATCTTCTTATGTAAGCCTTGATAGTTAGTTGGTGTAGCCCCAAGATTGTGTTTGGGGAAAGGGGGAAATGTATGAATATAAAACCTTGTTTAACAATAATGTTGTTCTTTATTTAATTCCGCTGTGCATATTGTTTTTCATTGTTATTGTCAATCCTAGATATAAAGATCTAACCAATCGGAGCTTAAACGATCTTCACAATTGGTATCAGAGCCTTGTGGCTCTTGATCTAGGGTTTGTACAAGGTTTTCATTTATATGTATTTTCTATTTTTCAATAAAAGTAATTTTGGTGAAGCTGGGGTTTGTCACCAAACCTTAATTTGGTAAAAACAGAAGGTTTAAAGGTTTCTTGTGTTTTTGAAGCAGCAAGATTATTGTGTTTAGATGTCAAAAATGAAAAAAAGCAGGTATCACGAAGAATTGAAGGACATTTATGGTGATACTTATAAGCCACGTCCAGCAGGTCTGATGGTGCTCGACACATGGAAGCTATCCATACAGTTTTGCTTATGATTCTGTTGTTGTTTATGAATTCGTGGGTGTTTGGTGCTTAATGGAACAACAGGTTTGGCACGTTCCTTGGTTGAGTCGCTTATTAAAGGTACAACAGGTTTTTGTATATTAATCTGTTCTTTATGCTGCTGTTTAGACGTGGGTATAATGCTTGTTTATGGGCTGCGTGGTTTTTGGAAGCAGTTAGAGATATGATTCATAAATTTGGAATGGGATTTATGTTGATATAAAAATCCCTGATTTATAGGGATTGTATTATTACCTCAAAATAACTTCCTGGTTTAACTCGCGCCAGAGATTGTGTGTTGTGTGTGTGTGTATTTCCCTACAATATTTCCTAAATACTGCCACATACCTCGCCCCTCTCATCAGTTTTCCCCCGCTACTGACAGGTTTGATTTAACTGTGCTTGTAATATAAGTTTTGTGTGTTGGAAACATGGGTTAATACTGCTCGCTATATCAGTTCTGTTAGATACTTGCTGAGGTTTAGTTTTGTTTTTTTTTTTTATTATTTAAATTTTTTTAATTCTGGTTTTGGTGACTGCTTGGTTAGAAAGATTTACAGGGTTTTTAATAGCAGGTTATTATTATGCTCTTTGTTTAGGTGTTTGTATTTGTGGCGTTGCTGAGGGTTTAATTGTGAACCCACCGAACAAAATTGAGCTGATCGTAACTATTATTGATGTTGTCTGAAATTTGGCGCGGTATCTTACGAAATGTTGATGTGTGATTTTATGGGGAATTGGTATGAGAAATGCTGGTTGTTTTCGTTATTGGTTATACGTTTAATGTGATGGTTGGGTTAGACGTGGATCAATGAAATAGTTACTAATAGTTGTCATCATTTTTGCCGCTTATAAGTTTCGGGCTGGGATTTTTTGGATTTTCAGATTACATGTAAAGTACAAAAAGTTAGTAATTCTCGTTTAACAAGTTTGTGCTCCCAAGGGAAATATTTTAGCGACGGCACTTGTTACTACTGTTGGTTTTTGGATGGATAGTACTGCTAGCATATAGCTGGTTAATTTGCTAGGCCTTCTTTGATTTTTAAGTCAACTGCAGAGTACTTTTTATCTCTGAAGAGACCCATCCATTGTCTGATATTGGGACAACAGACGCATTTGGATCTCGGATAGAACTGTTTTTAACAACAGTTTATTCTTAATTATTTATGGCTCATTTTGGATTTATTGAAGAGGTGATTACGAAGACAATTAAATATTGCTTATTTGATGTTGTAGTTGAGTTTCACAGATGCGTGTTCTTATTATATCCTCTGGCCAAGGATAACTTGTTCGTGCTTATATGATCTTGACAAAGACTGAAAAATTCTAAGGTATGTGTGATTTTTTTTTATGAAGCTCAGCTACATTCACTTTCACTTGAAGGAGTTATCAGTATTGTGCCGTGTCTTATTTTATAGGATAAATGAGGGATTTTGTCCAAGGAGGTTGCTGTGTGACTTATATTTTTCCATGTTTAGTATGATAGTTCGACGTCAGTGGTTAGTGCAGAATAGGACCCTAGTAATGGGAGATTCTACTTGGTTGATTATTCTTCGTTTTCTTCATTAGTGATCACTACATGAGCCTACAGAGTTTGAGATTCAGAGCTGGTAACATATTGGTTTTTCAGGGGAATGTTAGTGATTAAATGTCGCATTAACCATCTACTATGCACCACTTGAGGGGAAGTATTTTGTTAATATACTAGGTCATTTATTACTTAATGCGGAGTTGTGTTTCATAATGCTCATAATCTTTTTTCTTATTATGCATTTTTTGGCGGGTACTTTAAAGTCACTGGCTAAGGAGCTGGATTAGTTGTTGTCTTATATGGTTTGCCAGATATTATGATCCAAAGTTGATATTTAATGAAGAAGACCCTTTTAGATGTTTCAATTGGGAGAAGACTACAGAGATATGGATCTTGACAGCTTATTTATGTGTCAGGGTGGACATGTTCAAGAAGATTTTGTCGCACGGGAAGCATTGAAGATTGTTTCAATTCTATGATAGAATGTTTTTGTATTATCAAATAGGGGTAGATTGTTGGGATCATACAGATTTGTATGATTACAAAACTATATATGCATAAATTAAAGAAAGAATGATAAACAAAGGGACTTATGTGATAATTACTTTGTTCCTGTGTCTCTAGTGGTTTCTTGTATCTCTATATATAATGAAGCAGGTAGGCGTCTGTAGGAGTAAATCCAGAAATATTAGAACTCTCCATATGAGAGTCTAGACATCACCAAAGAAAGCGTTGTGTGTTTTGTTAGTTTACTGTAATTAGTTTGTTTGTGCCTCAAGGGATCATTTGATCTTGGGGTTATAGTGATAAAGAAAACCTTGATAGTGTAACCTGTTTCTTGTGTTAATTTATTCCCAGCCTAAGTGCAAGATTTTTAATCATTGTTACTATTTCACTACGTACTGAGTCTTAATAACGAATCTAAGGGGTCAATATTAACGGGGACTCCACTACTTTATTTATCACATATTTTTCTACACTTAGCAAGTTGAATCTTAGTTATTACTGTTTTACATTATCTTTTTTAGGGGGGGTAGACCTTCAATAAGAAAACGTTCCTTTGCCAAATGATGTTACTGAAGAGTACTCACATAAAATATTGAAGTTTCACTCTCCATTGTTTGCCTTGTAAGTGCAGTAGAAGAAGAGCTTTCATTTACCCGTCATGAGTTATTGTGCATACCGCTTTCTTATACTTTTATTTCCAATTCTTTTAAGGTTCTTACACAATGTCGACTCATGAAATACATTTATACTATTTATACTATTCCGAGACATTCATCTCTCTTATCTAGACACTCATATCACACTTGGAACTGATTGGCTTCCACAATCATAGTTCTACCCATACGGCCGTACTCAATACACTACCCGTTTTACTGCTCAGTTCTCTTATACATCCCATGCTCTCCCTTGTTGCATTTGGTTGGGATGTGGAAATGATGAAATCATTTCCCAAGGCATGTAACTTTGATTTAGGAAGTTATTCCAAGTTACAAGATATCCATGAGGTTGATTTTGTCTACCATCATTTCTTCTTGGTTGCGGTGTTCTATTTCTAGAATAAGAGTTATTGACTCTTCTAGGTGGTGGAGTTTTTGATCTAAAATTAGTTTTGAGAAGAAACCGACTGGGTTTTGATTATGGCTTATAAAAATTGTTTAACTTCTCTTCTCTTAGCAACGGGACCTTTGCACCGTTGTTTACCAATTATTGTGTTTTGGTCTAGGAACTAAATAGATTTTGTGAAAAGAAAAGACATTGTTGGTCACTATAATCATCCTCTCAAAATAATAACAACCAGTTAATCTCCTCCCCCTTTCATTATGAGCCGGCCCCACAATAAGGAAGAAAAGACAATGACCAAGAGAGCAAAGTAATCAGGAACGGAATGTTTGATTAGTGAGAGAACAACACCCTATGGTCGCGAATTACAAACGTCCCCCTCTGTGAGAACTTGCATTCCCACTACCACATCCTCCTCCCATGTGTGGAGCTCAGGCGTGTATTGCGTATACACCCCACACTTGTCGCCACATACAGTGGTTAATGTGGGATTCGTCCTACTGCGGACTGCTTGACCTTGCGCCTAAACTCGCGGGCTCGTTGTGCCATCGAAACCCTCGGCACCATCCTATCTAAGACTGACAATCACCTCCCCTCCTGACCGTTGTGAACCCCGCACTAACCCGTAAACCACCTATCTTCAAATACCAAGACTGTTTCGACTTTATATTCTAATAACATTCACTTTGCGTCTTGATTTAATATATCGTAAGCGCGTATCAACTCTCCCCTTATGTTGCTCGCGTCTCCTACGTATCGCATATCAATCAATCACCTAACCTCCAATACCACCGATGACTTTCTTGTAGGAGTTTTGCTTTGATATATTCCTTGTCTTCCCATGACGTTGAAGATATGACTTTTATCGTTTTATGCTTTGCCTTGTTTTGGTCTTGTCTTATTTGTAATGACTTTGTGTCATTCATGCTTGTGATCTTGATCTTCAGCCTTTATCTTTGACTTTGGTTATGTGATCGTTATCTTGCATCATTCCTTTTTCTTGAATCATCTTGATTTGACTTCCTTGATCAACTTGTGCTCTTGACCAACATGCTCATACTTGTTACAGTCTTGTTTGACATATATGATTATTAGTCTAACAATCTTCCCCAATTAACGATTCTTTATTTGATTATGAGTCTCTTTGATTGTGGGGAAGTTTAGATTCAACGATCTTGATGTTGAACGATTGACTTTGAAAGATGTGTATTGAGCATGGTGGTTTTTGAATCCGACTTCACTGGTAATTAAGGCTGATACAATGTCGTCTAAACCTGAAATAAGAAGTTAGCGATAAAGATGAATATGGCTTTGTCATTCATCTTGAGTTCGGTTGCATTAACCTTCGGTTTCCTGTTTTATAGTATAAATACTATACCTGTGATCAGGTAGATTCAAAAGAATCTCCTGATATGGGGGCTTTCCAGCTCTACGCGTAGGAACTTCTAACACAGATGTTTTAGATTTACCTTGTCTTGCTTGTTCTCATTACCGGAACGTCGCAAGCAGACAACCGGTAAGAGTGATTCTGATAGTTACTATCTTATGATTCTATCATCAATTCATTACTGGACCAAAATTTGATTTCAGTGTACAAGTCGATTCATAATAGGAATCTTGCAAGTCACTACCAAGAGCTTGTTTGATGTTGGTAAAGCAGGTTTTCCAATCTTCACTGTGAATACTAATTTATCACTCGATGTTTGGCAAGATCTAAGGATATAAATTCGTTGGATCTTTGTTACAACTTGTGTACTTTATGGTGTTCAACAAGTGTATTTTTATATTGTGTCTAATGAGTTTATAATGTTGATCTCTTCTTGGATCTAGACTCGTTTTGCTGCTCTTCTTGGTTTTAGTAATCGGAGGTGGAGCAGACTGCCACCATTCCGCGTAATATTAACAATCTGGAGTGAGTTGTCATATAGATAAGGTGTTATCTCCGTGTTAAATAGAAAGTTTTCTTTTGAGAGAAAACCTGAGATGGCTGGGAAGGGTTGTGCCATGCGATCATGGGACATGTCGACTTTCTTTCAATATCAAAATCATAATTGTGATTGTGATTAGTTAGATTATGTTTTGCACCCGGTTTCTGCCTATGTTGTTTGGGGGCTTCTTTCTTTTCACCTTTATACATACATTTCTTTTTCATTCTTCAACCCTTCAATGCTTCAAGACGTCATTACTAACTCTGGTTGTTGATTGGTCCAGTGTTAGACTAAATCTTAGTCGGCTTTTTCCCTTTTACACAGTTCTTTCCATTCATCTCACTCCAAGGCAATCGCTATTTCTAACTTTTGAGTGTCCTTGGGTAGATCCCTCCAGCTTATGGTTGGTTACGTAGGACTTATAACCTAACACTCGCCAGCTTATGACTTTGAATCGTCGGAAATTAATAGTTGTTGGATTTGAGAAGTGTACATTAATACCATTTTCTGCTTGTTATTTTCAAATACTCCACCTACTCATGTGCTCCGATGTATTCGTAATGTTTTTAGCACATTGAAGGAGAGAGTTTGCACATAGTGTCGAATTGATCACATTTGTCTATATAAAGTATTTTAATCACTTTTTCTCCCTTATTTTAATAATAAAACACTTAGTAGTTTGAAATATCAATGATTATAATTTGACATTAAAAATTCCATTGGGAAGAAAAAATTATTACCACGATATTGATGAATTCTTTTTTCAGATTGCTCCCCTTTCAACAGTATATGTGGGATACTATATTTATTTAAAACTTGACATTGGAATGAAAAATTTGATTTGTCACCACAAATTGTTGAAGTCGGAGTGAGATGCCTTTCGTGAAACAATGTATATTATTATTTGACTTAGGTTTTCCACATTTTTATTTCACAAAATGTGTTGGGACACATAAAATTGACATTTATGAAAGGTTTACCTAACACAATTAATAGGCTTTGGTTTAAAAATCCCCCCCTTAGAATGTGATTTACATAAAAATGACATTTTACGTTCTACAATTATTGATAATTTGTAGCGAGGAAGGGTGTGTTAAACACAAATTTTTAACCCAAATACCACTTTTATGGAAATTTCCACCATAATTATTTTTAGACAATTTTGACATTGATAGTTTCTTTTTGTAAAATGGTGTTCAACGATTTTAAAAACACATTGCTAGATGACTTCTCTTTATTTTTACAGTAAGCGAACTGAAGCGTAACTCCCTATTACATTTGGGAGCGATTCTGACTGATATTACATAAGTCATAAAGATAATTTAGAAATGGACTTGTTTTTGAAAGCATTTGGTAAAATCTTGCTCGAACTTCATTTACACGCCCTGTGTCGATGTTATTTCAAACATTTCTAAGGTACGTAAATTATTATAGATTCCAAGAGACATGTCGAGAAGATTTTTTTGGTTTTTTTGTTTTTTTTTGATTTTATATTCTTGTTGTTTGGTTTTATTTTTTTCTATTTTCTTTTTGCGGGGTTTTATATTTTTGTATTTTTCTTTTTCAAGATTTTTTTTAATTAAATCAAAAATAAATCAGAGAATAAAATTATTTTCAAATTGTTGTTTGAATGATCAAGCAGTTTCTATAGCCAGAACCTCAGTTCATCGGGAGTCTTAACATTCATATCCGAGTCGTGCGAACCAAGATACTTAAACTATCTTCCGATTAAGCTTTAGTAAACTAGTCTGCTAACTGGTATTCAGTTCCGACTAGAATAATTCAACAATACCCTTTTCTTAAGGTTCCTTGTTGAAGTAATATCTGACATCAATGTGCTTGGTACGAGAATGTTGGACTGGATTGCACGAGCTCCTGGCTATGGCCGCGACCGCCTTGAGTCAAACAAGACAACTAGGTATTTTACTCATAACGGGCGTAATCAGCACCTATAATCTCCTGTGCTCGCTGAGTTACTCAACCATAGAATTGTGGATAGTATGGCACAGATTCAAGACAACATATTCGCTTCTGCTGAAGCTCAGCGGTGCGTGGAAGTCTGCTTTTTGGATGTCCAATGACTAACTTATCACACTAGAAATTTTATGGCCCGAATGTACTCTTACGTGAATAGGTGAAAAACCCACGTGATCCGAATCTGAAAAGCAGTTTAGTTCGAAACGGTTGTCCTTTAGATACTGTAGACCCATGTTTTATGGTGTCTTTTATAGGTTCCGTAAGTTCACTTGAACCGCTTGAGTTGTTTTCAGTCGGTTTCGCTTGATAGGGCCTCAATAACATGTTGCATGTACTAGATCTGGTATACTTGCTGTTAGTACATGAGGCTCCGGACCATACTGCGATTATTTCGTTTGGTCGATGAGTACACTTAAGTCTGCTTCAAGGTGTTTTGTAGGCCATTGGTGTATCAATGCTATCACATGAGGTATACCATGCTTTTTAAGTATCTTTAAGCATACGTAGCTTGGTTTATAAGATACCACAAGGGGATTGGTGGATCTGAATTCCTAAAAATAATTTCAGCTCCCCCATCATTTGACTTTATCAAATACTTGATGTGCATTAGTTTTCAAATCGTTTGATAGTTTGGGTTCGTAGAACTAGAACCAAAAATAATGTTCATCAAGTTAAATTTGCAAGCCTTATGTCTTCTCCTTTGTTTTGTTTTTGAACAGAGGTGGATTACTATAATAGAACCTTTTGAGAATCTTTGGATACCAGGAAATTGGAGAGTTCATCATACCACGCTCTTGGTGCTTGTTTGAGACCATATAATGCTTTCTTGAGACGGTAAACTTTGTCCGGATGATATGGTCAACAAACCATTCTGGTTGGTTCACGTACACTTCTTCCTTCAGAGGTCCGTAAAGAAATGTTGTTTTAACGTCCATTTGGTATACGGTAAAGGATTTGTGTGCAACGTACGCAATGAACAACCGGACGGCCTCTAACCGAGCAACTAGTGCAAATGACTCTTCAAAATCATTCTTCTTTTTAGCATATCCCTTTGCTACATGGACGCACGGTGAGTGCGTAACATTTACAATTCCGTCATATGTTTCTAGCTGTCATCTGTTCTATTTGATTAAGAAGGATTCCAATGTACTTGTTCTAATGGATGATCGTTTGTCATGTTGTGTAGAAGGATGGTGTTGATAGAAAGTATGCATGTTTGACGATTCAACTATGAGGAGGACTGATGTCTCCCTTGTTCTTGTACCGATTTCTAGATGTGATTTAATTCATCTTTGTCAAATTGTGCATTTTCTGGTATTGGTTTTGCTTGAATAAGTTCTCTGGTGCAGTGACAGTTAAGTTCTTGGTTGAAGTTTGATGGTGTTGATTGAATGTTATATGGAGGTGGATTTGAACATCGGTTGTTGTAGATGTGTGAGTTGTGTTATGTTTTTGACGTTTTTTCGGGTATATCAGCAGGCATGTTACAGAGGATAGACTTTGACACTACAATGAGAAAGTTCCATTAAGTAATCACTTGAACCCCCCCCAAAACCCCACCAAACCCCCCCCCTTTCGGGTAATGTATACAATTCAGGCTTATTTGACGTTGTTTCTGTCTTTGCAACGTGAGGAACATTTTTGACTTTGTGGACCGGGACTTAATCCTGTGTTGTTCAGTTCCGTCGTCGAACATTATGAACCGGGGTCAGAACTGACGTGATCTGACGCCATCTGAGGCAATTCGTCAAAGTTAACATGAATTGATTCAACTATTATTCTTGTTCTCTTGTTAAATACCATGTAAGCCTTTGACTGAGTGGAATACCCAACCAAAATACATGCATACCTTTTTCCATCATTTATTTCAAGTTTTTTACAATCTTGATTCGATTTAGCAAAGTGATCCAAAGATGTGAAAGTACTTAACGACGGTTTCGGGCATTGATGAAATGGTAAGGTGTTTTCTCTGTCGTGGGGAATTACAATGTGACGGTTTTGAGTAAAAATACTTGTATTGCAATGTTTTTTTTTTTTTTTTTTTTTTTAATTACTGTAGCCAGAAGAACAAA
Organism: Tanacetum coccineum; assembly: GCA_026074375.1. NCBI lineage: Eukaryota > Viridiplantae > Streptophyta > Magnoliopsida > Asterales > Asteraceae > Tanacetum > Tanacetum coccineum. The sequence continues at coordinate 41,631 of BQNB010022861.1, read as the reverse complement.
GGATTTAGCGGCGCTTAGCATTGTTCGAGCACCTCATAAGAGTTCGTTTCGTCTTTCGAACACGCCCGTTTTGTTCTGGTGTTCAAGCAGTTCTGACGTTTTTGTGTCTTATTCCCTCTTTTGCAAAGTATGCATGAAGAGTTTTATTAAGAAATTCCATGCCTTTGTCAGTTCGAACTGTTGTAACTTGAGCATGAAGTCCTCTTTGGACATGTGTGAGGAAATCAATGAGAACTCCAGGTATGTTTCATTTCTGTTGGACCTCAGAAGTGAGTCAGGTATATCGGGAGTAGTCATCAACAATTACAATAATCATATTCTTTCCATTATGCTTTCTACCCGCATGCGGACAACATAAGTCCATGTGTTGAAGTTGTAACCGTCTTTTTGAGCTCGGGGTAGTCTTAGTATGAAAGACTTTTTTTATGCTTTTACTAACTCACATGAAGTACACAGTTGATCTTGACGTATGTAATTTTGGACGCCCATATTCACAATATTATTCTATTGAAGGCAAGTTGATGTGTTGAGTTTAAATGAGATAGACGACGATGCCATAACAATGCTAGTAGACGATGTGCTTTAGCCATTAAGCAAATTAGATTGGGAGTTGTTAAGGTCTTGAAGAGTGATGGAATACAGATCTGTGCCATGAGAACCTGTGAGAAGATCATTTCCCTTCAAATCACGTGATATAAACATGTTGATTCCAAAAGCAACTTCCAAATTCCGCATCACAAAATTGACAACGGAGAATAAATTTTGATTAAGCCCTTCGAAGTAATAAACCCATTTGATTGTAATGTTCATTGACCAGATCTCCATAAACAAGAAATGATTGCAATTTGATCATTTCAAACTTCACCATTCCCAGAAATTTCTCACAATTTAGTTAGAGAAGTTTGAGATTTCCGGTCATGTGCTTTAAGCACCCAGAGTCGACGATGAATAGAATTATCTCTATGAGCTGCAAAAGAGTTAGAAGACAATAGAGTATTGGACACAGTGGAACACCTAGGAGTCTTATGTTCCAAAATAATAGCAGTTCTAGATGCATTTCCTAGAGGCATACTAATGTTTGGCGTTATAGTTCATATTTGGACTTAGGTTTCCTATTGTATCGTGGTGGTGTTTACCTTGGTTTCACCAACTGGCGTTGTCTTACTAACTTGCTCATATGTTCCTGTTATTGTCTAGATTTCTTGACAGTGGAGTCTGTTGCAACGGTTTTCTTACTGGATGTTGCAACAGATTGGTTCATATTATGCTTGGGTTCTCTAGTACTAATAGACACATCCATTGGTTGTCTAGTCCTAGAATTCACGCCATTGATACTATAGTAGAACACACAATCTGATTGTCATTCAGCACATTTTTCCACAAGTAACAACATACAGAGTTACATTCGATGGTCTTTAGATTCAAACTGTCGATTACTCGCAGTTATGAACGTTTTTATTTTTAGAAAACTTATATTCCTACGAGGGTCTTCTACTTCTTGCTTGATTCCCTTGACTATTGTTGCATGACTCTATCTTCCAGTTGCTTGCTCTTATGCTGTGGTCTGTAATATCTTGAGGCAAAACCATGGTGTTCATAGTTTGATTAGGCTTTGTGTGCACCTTTATACTTTCCTGGTGCAATACAATTTGTGTTCTTGAAAATGGCACAATTCTGAGCAAAATTGATGCAATGACTAGTTTTTGAAAAATCAGGGACTACATTTTGTGTGGTAACATGACTTTGACTTTAAGAAATCTGTTTTGCAAGTAGAAATCTGAAAAAATAGTTGTTACCTAAAATTGATTGTTCTTTGCTTTTAAAAGCATTCGGTTGACGGTTTATAACCGACGATTTTCAATTTAGTTTCCACAGATTTCTCCTTTCATCTTTTCTATTGAAGTGTCTTCAACTAAATATTGCTATTCCTTTGCTTATTGCTAATTGAGTTTCAAGTCTTGAATTTCAAAATTATGTTCATGTTCTTTTAGAAATACATTTGGACTGACTTTTTTGAAAGGTTTTGTCTTTTTTATCTTTTCTTTTGCATTGTTTTAAATCAAGTCAAGTTATTGATGTTTCTGAAGTGCTTCAAAACTCTTTGACATTGTTCTACTTTTTGAAAGCTCTTTTTCAAGATGTTCATATTTTTCCACAGTTTCCAAGTAATCACATTGCAAATTAGTAACTTTATCCAGATCAGTGTACACACCAAGTATTTCATTCATGTGATCAGCATAGTAATATTCCCTTGAAAGTCGGTTAATTTCATTCAAAAACTATGTTTTTTGAGTTTCCAGTTGAGATTTGAGAGTGTCTACTTCATGTTCAAGAGAATTAAAGTATCTCAAATCAGCAACCATTTCCTCGTTCAAACACAAGTGAAAATTTTCTAAGTCCGCATTGAGTCTGCTAATTTGGGGGCCAAAATTTCCTTCTATTGTGTTTTGAATGAAAGGATCGATGTTACCAAAATATGTTCTTTTGGCAATTGTTTGTTTGCAACGTTCCACTCCGTCAAAAATCGTGTCAACACTCTTTTTAATCTTGAAAAGTTCTTTAGAGCTTTTACACTTTTGATCCCAAGGAATGGATTCATCCATTCGTTTTTCTAACAAAGTTGTTTGTTTACGAAAAGACTCTTTGGAAAATTCCTTATTAGAAGATGTATGACTCATCTTTGACGTTTTTGGAAAATAGTGTTGTTCAGCCGACTTTTCCCGTTGTGGAACGAACAAATCATAAAGATTATTCAACTGATCATAATCAAACGGTCTGATTAAATCGCTTAATTTTGATCGACGTTCTTTTTCAAGACGAATCGTTTCGTCAGAATCAGGGGCTAACATTAACGCAAGATTATCATTATAGCAACCTATATCATACAGACGAGGATTCGCTCTTTGAGCTTTCTTGAGGAACTCAGGTTTTGCAAAACTCGTTTTACAATTACGATTAAGCATATTCATTGTTTGAACAGATTGGCCGGTTTTATATACAATATCATTCAAAACCTTGACTTTGTTTTCTAAAGCAATGACTTTATCAAGTTCCTTGTCTTCACGAGTTTTGTAAAGCTTAATCTGAGCCTCTTTTGCTTGTGACATTATGGAGATGGTTTCTTGATGTGCACAAAGCTCCTTTTTCATATCCGAAATCGTTTGATTTAAATCATTTATTTTTTGAGTATATGCATTAGATGACTTTTCAAAATCGATTTTGTATGACATTAAATCCCCTTTAGCTTTTGCACAATCAATTTCCACCTTTGACGCATAATTCACATCATTATACTTATCAAGTTCCGCTTGGAACTTCTTAAGGTCTTTAAACATCAACTGATTAGTCTTGGACAGTTCATTGTTTGCTTCTTTGAAATGGTTATTTGATGATTCTAAACTTTTATTCTTAGTTTTGAAATCCTCAATTTCACCTTTCAATTTATCAACTAACTCCTCGTTTGATGATTCCAAAAATTTATTTCGGGATTTGCTGTCATCAATTTCACATTTTAGTTTCTGAATTAAAGAAGCAAGCAAATCACGTTCTTGATCAAGGTCCTCAATATCATCCTGGTCATCCTGAACTTTATCATAACATATATCCAATGAATCAATAGTGATATTGGTGTCACCTTGTTCCGCCAGATATATGTCATTACTAGATTCAGGTTGCTCAGGATGTTCATTTTCCATGGCAAACACATTATAGTTGTCATTATTGTTTTGTACCTTATGCATTAGCTCATCATCAAAGATTGGTCTAGAATTGTCAACTTGATCTGGAGTAACCTCTTAAAGCTGTGCCATGTACATATAATGTGCTTCCAATTCCTGATCATCAGACTCATCATCAGTATCATCCTTCCAATCAGCTTGTTCTGCATTCAACTGAACCCCAGCTTCCTCTTGTTTACATAATAACATCTTTTCCTTGTGATAAGCTGCATCCTTTACTCGGTTTGGATTATGACATTCTCTTGATACATGCTCATATTCCTTGTAGTTATAACACTGAATCCCAGACTTCTGCACAACTGGAGTACCTACATTTTCCCTAGCCCTAACAACATTAACCGCCCTCTGATTATCATACCCAGTTCCTTTGTTAATTCTTGGAGAATTATCTTGATTAGCTCTACTGGTGTTTGATGAAGTTCGAAAAATAAGCTGTAAACATCTTATAGCTTTAAGGTGGAAAACCGAGTTAAATACTAAAGCACTTGGGACTTTAATGAAAAAGTCCCAAGGGCGCAGTGGTAACATTTGTTACCAAAAAGAGAGGTGTACGAGGGTAGAGGCCCGGGTTCGAGTCTTGCTCACCCGGGTCACCCCTTGTCTCCTTTTTTTTTTTTTTTTTTTTGAAAACTTTGTGAACCAAACTTGTTAAGCTTATTGAGCTTAACAATTTCTAAAACTACAACCTTTTGTGAAAGCTTAAAATTAGCTTAAAAGAGCTTTTAAAATGGACAGTAAGCTTAAATGAACTTAAAGGCTTAAAAGTGGCTAAGTCTTGGACTTTTAAACTAATAAGCTAAAGTTAAAGAAAATAAGCTTAAAGGGGTTCCTAAACTAACCTAAATAAGCACTAAGAACTAAAATGTAATCACTAAATAAGCTATAAAAGGGCTTAAATTGACAGAAAGACTTAACTAAGCTTAAAAGGCAAAAGTGGCTAAGCTTCTTGACTGTTAACACTCAATAAGCTTGCAAAGTTGAAAAATGGCTAACACAACTAATCACACAATCATTAAGGACTATTAGGAACAAAATGAAGCAAATTAAATAAGCTCAATAAGCTAGAATTTGGCTTAAACCCTCAACAGTACTAACTAAAGAGTTAGTACTGTTGGTTATGGATTTGGTCTTAAAAACCTCAATAAGCAAAAGAAAAGGGCAATAAGCTATCTAAGGCAACTAATACACTTAATAAGCAAGAAAGAGACTGAATTCAACATCTAATAAGCTCCTAATAAGCTAGAAAGAAAATAAGCAATCCCTACACTATGCTTAAGTGAAACAGGTCAAAGTCCTACTTTAAGCTTAAAAATAAGCTACCTAGCATGCTTCCTAAGGTCTGAAATTGAAGGAGCTTATCAAAGAGCTTATGGGCTTTTTAGAAAAGCCAAAAGCTAGGGCTAAGGTTTACAAGTAAGCTAGAAAAGATGGCTAAAAAACAACCCCTTAGCACCAGGGGAAATGGACTAAAGTCAAAGGCTTATATTGACAGCTTAAAATAAGCTGTCAAATAAGCTTAAAATAAAAAGCTAGGTTAAAACAGATTAAGAATGGCTTAAAGTGAGCTTATGCTCAAATTTTAAGCCTCTAAAAACAAAGAAAACATGCTGAATTAAGTTCTTGAAAAAGGGCTTTTTCTTTTATAAAACTGACACTTAAATCTTTAGCAGTTTTGACTCAAAAAGTCAAATGACTCAAAGTGTTTTTGACAGCTTGTTTAGACACTCAAATAACACAACTTTTTAAACCACAACTCAAGTTTACAATGGCTTATCCAAATAAGCCATTGTATCTCTTTAACTTTTGACACTCTTAAAGAATGATTTAGAAAATTTGAAAAAAAAAAACTTTCCTTAACTTAAAATCTTTGAAAAACAGACTCAAAAGACTTAAAACTTTAAGCCAAAGTTAAACCATTGACACCAACCCATACCTTCCTTGTTTTGACCCATTTTGGGCCTACGAATTTTAGAGCTTATACAAACTGATTTAAGCATTCATTTTTAGAGTAAAGCATAGTTTAGCATTAGCAAACATAAATATGACATAAACAACTAAGAAATACAAACTTAAGCTAAGAATAAGCACAAATAAGCTGTTTGCTACAGTAACTTTTAAGCAAAAGTTTAAAAAAAAAAGCATACCTTAATCCTTGCTCAAAACTGGATTGTATGAAACTTAATAAGCTCTAAACCTACCCAAAGCTTATGAATAAGCTTAAACTAAGCAACCCAATGAGCCTTCCAATATTGCTCATTCATCCACTTGCTTAATCCAACAGTAACTTTTTCCTTCTTTAAAATTTCCTTAAAGTTTTGATTAAAGTTTAACAACAAGTTATAAAGATTGCTTATATCAAGAGTTTAATTGAGTTTCAAAGAAGTATAAATACTTAGACACAATGTGAAATCAAAGCTGAATTTTCATTAAAAGATAGTACAAGTACATAAAAAAAACTAACACACTAAAAAGCTATTTGTTACTAACTTAACAAAAACTACACACTTTGCCTCAAGGGCTTACATTTTCTTAAATAGTAAAAATTGAGCTAGGGTTTTGCACTTGGTCTTCTTGTCTTCTTCCCTTGTGTTTGTTGTGAGAGTGTAAACACAAACAATCTTGGCCCTTCATTTGCCTTTGTGCCCAAGTCGAATTATATCAACCCTTGATGATTTTGGTGGGAATTTGGATTGCCAACATGGCATAGGCCATGTGGGGGTGTGGGGTTAAGGATTGTGAAGGTTTTGGAGTATTGTGGGAGGTCAACGAGGTGACAGAGGTGGGGTTATGGAGTTGGCGGGAAATTGATGGAGAAGATGTACAGTAATTCGAAAATGGGGTGAGGGTTTGGGGGTTTGGCAAGTTTGGTCCCTCAAGGTGTTAAAGTTGTTTGCAGTACACGTCCTTGTGGGTTATGGAAGTTTGGGGTGTTGGCAGGTTCACCCCCCAAGGGTTATATAAGTTATTACACCACAAGTCCTTGTGGTGTATAACTTTGGCTATTTGGCAGACTTAACCCTTGTGGTTAAGTCTTTGGGTATTTGGCAGTTTGGGCCCCTCACAAATTTTTCTTCTTTTCCCTCTTTAAATAAGTTTAGGATTTGGCAATTTAAGTCCCTAAACTTATTTTTCTTCACTTGTTGACTTCTGGATTTGTCGGGGTTGACTTTTTGATACTTGGGCTTTGACTTGACTGTGTCTTTTCCACGCTTTTCCATTCCGTGTCCGGTTTTGTCGTTTTGGCTTTGTTTTTCGTCTTTTTCTTAGATATCCGTTCCTGCACAACACAATTAGCAAAACAAGCATATATTTGGCATTTTAAGTCCGTTTTTGGTTATTTTAGCTCGTTTTTAAAGGTAAAAGGTATGTGTAATTAAACACATACCAAAATCCCCCATACTAAGGTATTGTTGTGTCCTCACGAAATGCTATGAAGTAAGGCATTTAGAAAATAAGAATCTCAAACACTCCTAGACTAATTACTTGGAAAAGTAGCTAGTGTTCATGAGGAAGTTATAGACTTCAAAATGTTTTGAAAATTCCCCGTTTTTACAATTTTTTTTATGTACACATTTCTACACGTTTTTTGTGGTTTTTCATTTTCCATTTATCAACTGTAATAGAATGTTTTGACTTTAGTTATTAAATAACTTTAAGGGATCATAGAACAAGAGCATTTCGAATCCGAGAATGCCCAAAAAGGGATAAATTCATCATTTTTTTCCCCGTATTTTTCACAATTTTCCAAACCATGCTTTAATAATGAAATCACTGTAATTATGAGTTAGATGCTAACAATACTCAATTGCAATTTGTAAACTTTTCACTCCCGACAATTTATATCTTAAGGTGTATGTGCTATTTTGAATTTCAACCATGGATCAACGTTTGCAACATTCTATGTTTCACGTTCCACCCGAGAATAATGAGTTTAAAGGCGAGATCATCCCATGTAGCGACTTTCGTCTCGGCACATCTCCCACCTGCGGTTAAGTGACACAGGCTTTTGACACACACACGAGACTAGTATCGGGATCACGGACTTAGGTTCATAAACTCTCAGTTTAACTGTTTCCGTATGCACATAGCTTATAAAATATAATAGCCAAAGTTCAAAAGCATATTTGAATTTAACAAAAAGAGATCTTTTATTCACACTTAATATTAACTATTTATGCAGTTTGTAACCCTCGACCTTTTAGAAGGCTGCAACATCGGTTGTGAGCCGGCAAGATGCAGCAAACTTTTATCAGTCTCGGATAATTATTCTTACTATGGGTTTTCTTTAGAAGGCTGTAACATCGGTTGTGAGCCGGCAAGATACAGCAAACTTTTATCAACCCACAGTTTATTATATTTTTGCATTTTTCATCATTTTTTTTTTTTTTTAGGAAAACGTCTTTTTGAAAAATTCAAGTATAAATTTGAACTAAGTCTAAAGTTTTTGCTATATACTACATAAAAATTATTGATTTAAGTTTAATTTCCAAAAGTAGCACGTATATTAATCAGGTTAGAATCTTATGGGAGAAAAAGCGACAAATTACACACATGAGCTCTTAAGATTTCCAAATAATCCTTGTTTAGCATCCAACTCATACTTAACACTATCATTTTTCGTTCTTCGTGAGTATTCGCGAACGCTTAGTCTAAAGGTTAAGGAACAAGCTAGAGCTCAACACGCTCGATCGAGTCAAAATTTATTCTTATTCTACCCAGCAGGAAAGTCAAAATTGTGACAAAACACTTATTTTATTTTTGAAAATTTTTAAATTTTTCATTTTTTTGAAATTTTGGTGGTAAAAACGGGATTAAGTGGGATAAAACAACGGCTCAGGCACAATCAATCGAAAATCCCCCCCCATACTTAGAATGAAAACATTGTATTAATGTTTTACGAAGGGTTCTACGTAAATCCTAAGCCGTTTATGATGTATGCTTAAAGTTAACGTTTGTCGATAGATTAATGATATCGGGATTCCAAATGAAGCTGAGGATTGTGAAGCTCTTGTGATCGAAGGACAAATACCGCGAGCACGAGAGGCTTCAAAAATCCGAGACATCCTGGACAATACAGCACAAAACACAAAACATGGAAAAGGAAAGAGGCAAGCCTCCTCACAACAACTAAACACTTATTCATTACTAAGCTAGCATACTACTACTACTGATAAACTAGGATAAGCATGGGGTGCCTCCCACGAAGCGCTTGTTTAGGGTCACTAAGCTTGACCCAATTCCCTGAATTTAGTTGTCCTTAGGGAATGTTTGGAGGTCAGGGATATCCATAGCAGGGATATCACCTCCAAAGTAGTGCTTGAGACGATGACCATTTACTTTGAAGTTTGGCCCGGAGTTCTGAGATAACTCAACGGTGCCATACGGAAAAACTTGAAACATGGTTAAAATGGTCCTGAAACAACGGGATTCTAGCTTGCGGAGAGAAAATTTTCAATCTTGAGTTTAAAGAGGTGGACTTGTTTCACCGACGTTGAAAACGCGGGTTTTTGATCTTTGCGTCATGATTCCTCTTAGTTTTATTTTGTAGATACAAAGAATTTTCATAGCTTGATCACGCAGTCTCACTTATTCTTGTGTTGAACTTTGGGTTGGATCACTCCGCCTGTTTTGAGATTCAATGTTTGCATCTTTTAGGGCCCAGTTAGCTTTGTTTTTTTTACTTCAACTCAATCGGCTGATTGGACATGCCTTTCCCATATCAAGCTTGTACGGAGTTGCACCCGATGGTGTTTTGTACGCTGTTTCGGAAGGCCCAAAGAGCGTCATCCAGTTTGTCTGACCAAGAGGCACGATTTTTCGCCACTGTCCTTTCAAGAATTCTTTTTAAACCGATTCGTACTTAACCTGCCCCCTGGTCTCGGGGTGATACGCGGTGGAGGACGATGAGTGTCTCCATTATTTTTAAGCATGACCTTTGCAAATTGGTCATTGCAAAAATGTGTTCCACGATCACTGATGATGGCACGAGGAGCACCAAATCTGGCAAAGAGAGATTTAAGAAATTTGCAAACTACTCGGGCGTCGTTGGTGGGGAGCGCTTTTGCTTCAACCCATTTTGACAGGTAATCGACAGCCACAAGTATGTATTTGTTGCCTTTAGATGATGGGAACGGTCCCATGAAGTCTATGCCCCAAACGTCAAAGATTTCACAAACTTGGATGGAATTTTGAGGCATCTCATCCCTTTGTGAAATTTTTCCTTGTCGCTGGCACGAGTCACAATTTTTAACCAACTCGTATGCATCTTTGTATATTGAAGGCCAAAAGAATCCGGCATCAAAGACCTTTTGGCGGTGAGATTCGCACCGTGATGTCCCCCGGTGGGTCCATTGTGGCAAACTTCGAGAATGTCGAGAGCTTCTTTGCCGTGCACACACCGCCGTATCATTTGATCTGCACAGATTTTGAACAAGAAGGGGTCATCCCAGAAGTAATGTTTCACATCTTTGAAAAACTTGTTTTTCTGTTGGGATGACATTCCCTTGACAATGAAGTTCCCCGCATGATAGTTTGTGAAATCTGCAAACCATGTTTCAGTAATTTCCTTGTTCTCGAGTCTATCTTGATGAGGGTTCTCAAGTCTGGAAAGATGATCGGCGGCCAGATTCTCTGCTCCTTTTTTGTCTCGAATGACAACATCGAATTCTTGGAGCAAAAGGATCTACCGCATCAGTCTTGGCTTAGCATCTTTCTTAGCGAAGAGATACTTTATAGCTGAATGGTCGGTATACACTATGCTCTTAGACAGAACAAGATATGACCGAAATTTCTCAAAAGCGTACACTACGGCAAGCAATTCTTTTTCGGTCGTAGTGTAGTGTGCTTGAGCTTCAGTCATGGTTTTGCTGGCATAGTGTATTGGTTGGAAATGCTTGTTTTTTCGTTGCCCTAGTTCGAAGGGTAAGTCCCAGTCAGGAGCAATCAAAATCAGAGCCTCAGTCAATTTTCTTTTAAGTGTATTAAAGGATTCGATACACTCTTTTAAGAAGAAAAATGGAGTCTCTTTTTCAAGCAAGTGGGTCATTAGGGACAAATTGGTGTCTTTACATCGTTTTAACATTTTTCCAAATGGGATAGGCATGTAGAGAAAGAATCTCCGAAGACCAAGAAGTCATCCATGAACACTTCCATTGTCTTTTCAAGAAAACTTCGGACACCTTTCACAGTAGTTGGGTGAGGGAGCTTAGTGATAACACCAACTTTAGCTCGATCGAACCTCATTTCCCGTTTGGAGATTTTATGTCCAAGAACCAATGCCTTCTTTTACCTGAAATGTTTTCTCCCAGTTGAGGACCAATTTGGAATTGTCTTTCACACCGTTTCAACATTTTGTCCCAAATGGGTTCAGGCATGTAGAGAAAGAATCCCCGAAGACTGAAAAGTCATCCAATAAATATTCCATCGTTTATTCGATATACGTAGAAGATTCCATCATACATCGTTGGAACGTGCCGGGTGCACGTGCATAGCCCAAAAGGCATGCGACGATAGGCAAATGTTCCGTATGGGCAAGTAAAGGTTGTCTTTTCTTGGTCCTTCGGGTCTATGGGAATCTGGAAATAACCCGAAAAGCCATATCGAAGGTTACAATAAAATTGGTTTCCAGATAGTCTTACTCCTCCCTCCCTCTCGAGCATTTGATCCTGAAGGGGAAGTGGGAAAGTGGTCCTTTCGGGTAGCCTCATTAACTTTCTGTAGTCGATGCAAACTCTCCACCCTGTGACAAATCCGAGTTGGTTTAAGATAATTTTTCATCATCTCACGACGGTCATGCCACATATTCGGTACCACAGTGCACTCCCGGGCTTACCCATGGACTGTCAGAGATCGGATAAATCAATCCGGCGTCAAGAAGTTTTTCAACTTCTTTCTTGATGACGTCGTGGATTTTTGGATTTACCCGCCTTTGATGCTGAACCGTCGGTTCGTAGTCCTCTTCCATGAGAATTTTGTGGGTACAAAACTCTGGGTTGATACCCTTGATATCAGAAAGTTTCCAAGCGATGGCTCGCTTATGGGACTTAAGAACCTCGATTAGAGCTGCCTTTTCCTCATTCTTCAAGTCTTTTGCAATTATGACGGGCAACTTGTCGTCACCCTCCAAAAATGCATACTCCAAATGAGGTGGCAAGTCCTTGAGCTCAACCTCAGGGGGCTCATTAACTGAAGATTTTTCATGATTTGCTTCACAAATTTTTAGATCTTTCGAGGGATCATAGTTAGGAATTAATTTCTTGGAGAGGTGGTGATGGTTCACTATTGAGAATTGCTTCGAGGAGAAGAATGTCCCCTTCAGGGTCATAATAAGTTGGATCAACTTCTGGTGAAGTTGGATCTCACTCTAAAGCAGAAAAGAGTCGGCTTCTTCGAAAAGGAGAAAATCACTGTCCCCGAATAGAGTTAGAGTGGGAGAGGTGGTAGAGACGATTGGATCATAGAAAGGAGTGGGATTGCCACTCGAGATTACATCAGAGAAACCAAGAACTTCTTGAGAGTATTCTTCACAAGCCATATCAATGACGTCAATTCGGTTTGCCGTCATATGATCGTAATCAGCCGTGTATCTCGAAGTTTGGTCCAGATTGAATGTAATGGCCTCTCTGCCAACACGAAGGGTTATTTCACCTTCGTATACATCGATTAAGGTACGACCTTGTTTTCAGAAACTCCTCCCGAGAATTAAAGGAACTCGGGGGTCTGGCTCAAAATCGACGACTACGAAATCTGTAAGAATTTTAGACTTCCACCGTTACATAACGTCTTCAGTTGATACCGATTGGTTCCAGAGATTGACGGTCCGCTATATTCAGCGTCATGCAAGTTGGGGGTTAGTTCGGAAGAGAGAGAGTTTTCCAGAAGGAATATGGCATAAGGATTAATGCTTGCAACCAAGAGCGGGCCAAGGCGTTGCATGTATTAATCCCGGAAAATTCACATGGAATGAGAAATCGGCCAGGGTCTCCAAGTTTCTTTGGTAACTTGTTTAGGATGACTGCTGAGCAATTCTCATTCAACGGGGTTCTAGCCATTTCACTCAATTTTTCCTTGTTTCCGATTAAGGTTTTTAGAGTCGAGGCGAATTTTGGCATGAGCATCAAGGCATCCGTAAAGCTAATTTCGAAACTCAAATCTCTAAAGATTTCATAGAATTTCTCAATTTGGTCGTTAGCTTTCTCACGACGTCTTTCATCATTTCTTCTTGAAGGAAATGGAATTGATGCTTTTTGGTTAGGCCTTGAAGCACTAACTGGAGCATTTGCGGGCTCAGAGATTGATTCATGATAGACAACAGGGACAACCGGAGGTGGGACGTCTTCGGTGCTTCCGTTATTAGTAGGATGCATCGTGTCCTTTGTGACCTCGGGTTCACGTTCCATTACTTTAGGAGAAGAAGAAGTAATAGGAATCGTGGGTCCCTTGTAAGCTACACCACTTCGAGTGGTAATACCCTTTAAATCCTCTTTCGGGTTAGTAACGGTGTTACTAGGAAGAGTTCCCGAAGTAGAGGCGGTATTCATCTTGATGAAGTTACCTAGCATACTTTCAAGTCTTTGATTTGAAGTAGCCAAGTTGTTCAATTGATTTTGCATGTTTTGACCTTGAGTTTGCATGTTCCTCATCACAGCATCATTAGCTTTTACGTAGCTATGGAAATCTTCCTTTGATACACCTTGAATTTGAGGAGCTGGAGCTTGATAGGCGGGAGCTTGATAAGCAGGAGGTTGAACAACCTGAGGTCGATAGATTTGACCTTGATGAACCGGGGGTTGGTAAGCTGGAGCTTGATTGAAATTCCCTCGGTTTTGGTTGTAACGATTCTGATTGTTTCCTTGATTTTGCACATGATTGTTTTGAACGGGAGGAAAACCGGGTGGTCGAATTTGATTTGAAATCGGGGTTCGAGTAACCGGTGTTTTTGGTTGAAAGTTAGCTGCGGACTGCTTGAGAGACTTATTCTTGAATATTTACTCGATAAACTTTTGACCAGAAGTGGCTGGACAAGTTTTGGTAGGATTGAGCACCACCGCAAGTACACAACTTTCCTCAACAGCTTGAAGAGTGGGAGCGGGAGATTGATTTTTTTGTCAAGGAGTAAGCTTTCACATATCTTTTAACTCAGAACTTCGGAAAAGAGATTCCTGGGGGTGGTATAAGTGCTCGCACTTACTTTGGGCAACAAAGGTTTGTTGCGTGAATTTATAACTTGTGACTTGCTTCAATGATTCTTAGGCAATCACGGAATTATTTAGCCAAGGTAAACTAACCGAATTAACAAATGATACCAAAAACTGAACGATTACTAAAGTATATGGAATTACACGTTGTCTCCTATGGAATTGAATACGTTGCTCGACCTCTTCTGCTCCTTCTCTCCTCTGAAAATCAACTTTTGTAGTTTAGGTATCGAGAATATGATTTAGCACACTTAAAACTCATTTTTGAGTTTTTTATTTGTAAGGTCGGGAATTCGGTTGGATACAACGTATCCATGAGTTGGATACCGCGTATTGGGGATTTCTTAGAGTTGGGACCACGCTTGATATATTCCAGAATATTATATTCATTCTATATCTTGAATACGGCGTATTGAGTACTCTGGATACGGCATATTGATCTTTATTCCTCTGTGGTATTTGGTGAGTGCAGGCACGGATACGCCGTATCTTCCTTGATGGATACGGCGTATTGGTCTTCAGAATAGTAATCTTCAAAATATCTTCATTTAAGCTCTAGTATGCGCGCCTTTTGCTATCTTTCACCAATTACTCCATAATAACTGCAATTCTCAACTATAAACAATTAAGTAACAATTCTTTGCAATAACTATACAAAATGGGTTAATATCGTGGGATAAATGATGCTATAAAATAGACGTTATTTAATGTCATCAAATATCCCCCCACTTGAATCCTACTTGTCCTCAAGTAGCCTTTAGAAGTTTATAAAAAATGTATCCCTAAGGATATTTTCCGTTAAAGCACTTATTTGATCTATTACAAGTACACAACCAAACACCTCACGAAATAGGAAGATGAAATCACTCAACTGCTCGGTCATGACGAGTATTCTATCATAAGCTTGGCAAGGATACACATCTCCACCACTAAAGCCGAAGAGTAACAAGTTTATAAAGGTAAATATGGGTTTTTGTATGGAAAGGCGTACGGTTGATCATTCTATAATCTTTCACCAGAAGTACCACTCCAACAAGGCAGCTGAAGCACACATACACACCTGGAACGACGCATGATCTGACATGTGTGTTCGATCACATCCCCATTCGAATTTAACCAACGGTTAGGATGAAGAATGATATAGGGTAGGAACCTTCTAACTTTCACCAATAGTAATAAACCAACAAGGCAGCTAAGACATGCATACATGGCCGTAACGACGGAATAGACATGCACGCTCGATCACATCCTCATTCGCGTAAAACCCATGGTTAATCATTAGGTGAGAGGGAAGTAAATTGTTGTTAAATAAAAATCAAGAAACAAATAGATTAAGACTTAAGATACAAGTTGCTAGACACTTTTTCCCGACCGTTACCATGATAAAGACACAACTATTTACAACGTCTTGATCATTGATTAAAAAACAACAGCCTAAGTTGGCGTTCCCGTAACAATCAACTCTCAATACAATCACAAAACTGTACATACTTACAAGGCAAGTGCCGATATCTTCACTTGTTACAATACTCTACATCGTTGATTTTAGACGTATCAACGAATAATCGTATCCCTTCGTATAATACCTTCGGTAATGGCTTTCTTGCGAAATGATATCTCACTTTCTTTCTCTCTATTTTTTTTTATTTTCATTATTTATTATGTTTTTAGTTTTTAAAGAAATACCTCAAATCTCGGTGTAGTTCACCATCGTCTCACATTTAATAATTCCAGATAATTCCTGCGGTACTTCTTCGTTCTCACGGGTTTCACCATAATTGTGACGGTATAAAATCACACGAGCTTTGACTACTAATCATACATTCCCATTTGCAAGTTTTGCGCCGTGTGCCACGAGCCGGGGTAGTGATAGTTCGTATAATTCTTGGAGTTTTATTATGTTTGTACAGTTTAGATTTTTAATCTTAGTTTTAGATTAATTTGCATATTTGTGTGTTTGATTTCTGCATTGTATATTTTTGCATATTGTGTGTTTGTGTGCATTATTACAGTTCGATGTAACTTTCTTAGATGAATACTCAATATGGCGTATTCATTTTATTAGGGCTTAAACTTAGACAGAAAGCTAAATGAGCTTAAAGGGCAAAAGTGGCTTAATCTCTTGACTGTTGGCACACAATAGCAAAGAAAATGGGCAAATAAGCACACACAGCTTATCACCCCATCCTAATAAGCTACTAGGAGCACAATTAAGCAAATGGAATAAGCTTAATAAGCTAGAATGTGGCTTAATACCCACAGCAGTACTAACTTGGGAGTTAGTACTGTTGGTGTAACATTTTGGGCTTAAAACCTCAATAAGCAAAGGAAAAAGGGAATAAGCTATCTAAGGCCACTAACACTCCTAATAAGCAAATAAGAGACTGAATTTAACAACTAATAAGCTCCTAAATAAGCTAGAAAGAAAATAAGCAATTCTACACTATGCTAAGCAAAAACAGTTAAAGGGCTACTTTAAGCTTAAAAATAAGCTATCAAAAGGGCCTCTTAAGGTCTGAAACTAAGGGGACTTATCAAAGAGCTTATTGGCTCTTAAGATAAGCCAAAAGCTAGGACTTGGGTTTACTAAAAAGCTAGAAAAGAAGGCTTGAAGATAACCCCTTAGCACCAGGGGAAAACTAAGCTAAAACAAGGGGCTTAATTTGACAGCTTATTATAAGCTGTCAAATAAGCTTGAAATAAAAAGATAAGTTAAAACAGGTGAAGAATGGCTTAAAGTGAGCTTATGCTCAAATTTTAAGCTTCTAAGAACAAAAAAAACATGTTGATTTTGATTCTTAAAAAAGGACTTTTTTCTTTTATAAAAATGGCACTTAATATCTTTGGCAGTTTTGACTCAAAAAGTCAAATGACTCAAGTACTTTAGACAGCTTATTTAGACACTCAAATAACACACTTTTTTAAACCACAACTCAAGATTACAATGGCTTAACCAAATAAGCCATTTGGGTTTTTTTTTAAAAACCGACAGTTTTTTAAAGAACAATTGTAAAAGGAAAAACAGGTTTTTGACTAAAAAACTTTGGTAAAACAGACTTAAATAAGCTCAAACACTCAAGCTAAAGTTAACTCTATGACCCCAACCCATACCACACCATTTTGACCCATTTTCATACTTAACCCAAACACCCCTTAATATTTCTTAAAAACGGATTTTTAAACTTTAAAAGGCTGTTTAATGCACAAATTTTAAAACAAAGACTAAATAAGCATTACTAAGCATGGAGAGTACATAAACAAGCAAAACAGACAAGAATAAGCTAAGAATAAGCACAATTAAGCTGTTGCTACAGTAACATTTAAGCAAAAGTTTAAAAGAAGATGTACCTTAATCCTTGCTTAAACAGGATTTTTGAATTCCTAAAGAAGCTCTAAACCTACCCAAAGCTTATGAATAAGCTTGAACTAAGCAATCCCAATGAGCCTTCCAAAATTGCTCATTCATCCACTTTTTGATCAAACAGTAACCCGTATCTTTCCTTTTGAATTTTTTTCTTAAAGTTTTGTATAAAAGTTTAAAAACAGGTTATAAATGGCTTAGATTGAGAGCTTATATGAGCTTAAAGAAGTTCAAACACTTAGAACAATATATGAAATCAAAGCTGAATTTTCATTGAAAGAGAGTACAAGTACATAAAAACTAAACTGAACTAAATTAACACACTTTAAAAACTTACTAAAACTGAAAAACTACACACTTGCCACAATGGCTTACAAAGTCTTATATAGAAAAATAATCTAGGGTTTGGGACATGGTCTTCTTGTCTTCTTCTCTTGGTGTGTTTCTTTGAAGACACAAAAACGAATTGTGTTTGTTGTGAGAGTGTAAACACAAACAATCCTGGCCCTTCATTCACCTTGGTGCCCAAGTCGAGTTATAACAACCTTTGATGATTTTGGTGGGAGTTTGGATTGCCAACATGGCATAGGCCATGTGGGGGGTGGGGTTAAGGGATTGTGAAAGGTTTGGATGCTTGTGGGAGGTCAACGAGGTGACAGAGGTGGGGTATGTCTTCATTTCTTTAAATAGGCAGCTAGGGTCTTCAAGCTTGTGTTTGTTGTGCTTGTGATGTGAGAGGAAAAACACAAACAATCTGAGCCCTTCAAATTTCTTGGTCTCCAATCCATTTAATCCAAACCTTTGATTCGAGTAGCCAATGGTGAACAATGGGATTGCCAGCGTGTACATAAGGTGGGGTGAGGTGTGGGGTTTGAGAGGGTGATGTTTTTGGAGGGTAGCTACAGTGTCACGTGGGTAAGGGAGATGATGAATAGTGTGTTTGGTTTATTGGCGGGAAAAAGAAAGAGGGTTAGGGTTTAGGGTTATTACCCGTTGGTTTTTAAAATTGGGGAAGGGAGTCTGTTTGGGGAAATGGCAGGATTGGCCCCTCATGTTTATGAGGGGCTTTGCAATTTTCGTCCTTGTAGTGTTAATAACTTTGAGGGTTGCCATATTTGGCCCCTCAAAGTTATAACATTCTTTGCAAGGTTAGTCCTTGGTTATATAAGATTCTGCCAATTGGCAGTTTTACCCCCTGTGGTTTAACTTTGCCAACTTGGCAGAATTTACCCTTCTCTTCTTTTTCTTGTTTTCTTCTTTTAAAACAAGATTGCCAATTTGGCAATTTTAGCCCCTTAACTTGTTTTTCTTGACTTTTGGCTTCGGGCTTGTCGGGGTTGACTTTCTGTTGACTTTTTCAGGCTTTTTGTTTGACTGGACTTTGTCTTTTTCCTGCTTTTCCATTCCGAGCCCGGTTTTGTCGTTTTGGCTTCGTTTTTCGTCTTTTTCTTAGATATCCGTTTCTGCACAACACAATTAGCAAAACAAGCATATATTTGGCATTTTAAGTCCGTTTTTGGTTATTTTAGCTCGTTTTTAAAGGTAAAAGGTATGTGTAATTAAACACATACCAATGCTCTATGTAGCAAAAATCACCATTAGGATGCTTTTAAACATGTAAAACACATTTTTACTTGTGATTATGATTTTGTACACTTTTACATATGTTATGTTGTTAATAATGTCATGTTATAATGGGATTATAAGTGTTGTACCATTATGGTTTATGTATAAAAAGTGTATATATAAACTAATTGTTATAAAAAGTTACTTATACATATCATGAGCAAATGAGTATGTGAACTTGTGATCTTGGACAAATATGGGATAATCATAGACTAGGGATCCTAGGTGTGTGATACATGTAAAGTTGAGAGTTGTAATGGACTTGTAACAAGATGATTAAACTAA
Organism: Tanacetum coccineum; assembly: GCA_026074375.1. Taxonomy (NCBI): domain Eukaryota; kingdom Viridiplantae; phylum Streptophyta; class Magnoliopsida; order Asterales; family Asteraceae; genus Tanacetum; species Tanacetum coccineum. The sequence continues at coordinate 22,426 of BQNB010022861.1, read as the reverse complement.
AAGATACAAAAACTAGGTTTAAACATATTTTTATGAAAAACATCCAAACTTTCTGTTTAAATTCGACACATGACCTGTTCATTTTATATTTTTATAAAGTATTACGTCTCATGGCGATTCCAAAAAGGTAAGAAACTTGAAAAACAGATTAATATCGAAAAAGATACGTAGTTTACGAGTTCTACGTTAATTAAACGCGTTATAAAAGAGATTTTATAAAAACAAGGTATAAAATACTTCTAATATATAAAGTTTATTATTTTTCGCAGATAGAACTTAATTTTAGTATTCCAAAACAATTCAGATCATAATTTTTGGATCAATAACGAAGGAGTTATGAATTACGCGAGATTATATACTTAAATGTATAAAAATACTTTTATAAAACTATTTTTATAAAATTACTATTCACATCAATAAATAACATTTTCAAAACACCATTAATATGATATAACTTTCAGTTATGAAGACGTGCTCAAAAGAATCGCTAAAAACGGAGCTATAACGAATAAAATACGACATTTACGGGTTTTATGACAACTAAAACTATAAAAATAACTTTATAACTGGTGTGAACAGTAAAAAGTACTGTTCACCAGAAACCAAAAACCAAAAAAATTAGTGTAAACTTTCCTTTTTAGTGCATGCGCACTCGATCCCAATCTCGCAATCTTCATAATCAACAACACCAGGCCCCACCTCCTGTTGTTGAACATTTTAATCTTGAAGAACCATTTGAAAATCCTCCTCCCCCACCTCCAATGGATGATCAACGTATTATGGCTCAGTTACTTGAAGCACCCACCGCGGGTTACGAGGATGCCATCGTTGTGCCTGAAATCACCGCGGACAACTTTGAGCTTTAACGCTACGGTGCTCTGCTTAACCTGTTCAAAAACAAGAAATTCTTCGACATCCAAAGAAGATCCCATGCCCACAATCAGTTATTTCAACAAGATCACTTCAACGATGAAGTTCCCGAACGTCCCGAGTACGTCGATAAAGCTTATGCTTTTCCCATTTTCCCTCGAGGAAGCAGACCGGATTTGGCTTGAAAAAGAACCCCCTTCGATCACGATGTCAAACATGGATGAATCTTGTCTCAAAATTCTTCAACAAATTTTTCCATCCTTCTAAAACCACAAATCTTTGAAATGAAATCACGAGATTTCAAAACAAAGATTTGATGAGACTTTTATGAGCATGGGATAGATTTAATGATCTTCTTCGGACATGGTCCCACATCATGGATTTCTGAGTTGCATCAACTTGATACATTTTATAATGCTCTCCGTCTTGAAACTCCAACGCCAATCGCTCTTCGTTAAATTCTGCCGCGGGTGGCAACTTTTCTTGGACAAAAATGCCCCTAGTGATTGCCTAAGAATCATTGAAAGCAAGTCCAAAGTTCGTAATTCACGCAACAACCTGTTGTTGCCAAAGTAAGTGCGAGCATCTTCCACCCCGGAATCCTTCCGAAGTTTGGCTGAGTTAAAAGATATTGGTGAAATGCTTTACTCCTTGACAAGAAAAATCTATCTCACGATCACACTCCTGTCAAAGCGGTTGAGGAAAGTTGTGTTACTTGCGGTGGTGCTCATTCCTACCAAACTTGTCCAGCCACTTCTGGCAATGTTTATCGACGATAATAGTCAAAGGATAGTTATCAAGCAGGCCGCAGCTAACTTCAACCAAGGAACACCGGTTATCCGAACCCCGATTTCAGATTCAAATTTCGGACCACCCGGTTTTCCTCCCGTTCAAAACAATCATGTGCAAAATCAAGGAAACAATCAGAATCGTTACAACCAAAACCCGGGGAATTTTAATCAAGCTCCAGCTTACCAACCCCCGTTCATCAAATTGTCAAATGCTATCGACCTCAGGTTGTTCAACTCATGCTTATCAAGCTCCCCGCTTATCAAGCTCCAGCACCTCAAATCAAGTTGTATCAATAGGAAGTATTCCATAGCTACGTAAAAGCTTAATGATGCTGGATGAAGGAACATGCAAACTCAAGGTTAATACATGCAAAATCAATTGAAAACTTGGCTGACTTAAATCAAAAGACTTGAAAGTATGCCTAGAAAACTTCATAAGATGAACTACCGCTCTACCTTGGGAATCTTACTAGTAACACCGGTTTATAAACCCGAAAGAGGATTTAAAGGGTATTACATCGAAGTGGGTGTAGCTTACAAGGGGCCCACGATTCCTATTACTGTCTTCTTCTCCTAAAGTTAATGGAATTTGAACCCGAGGTCACCAAAGGACATGTGCATCATATAATAACGGGAAGCACGGAAGATGTCCCACTCCGTAGTCCCTGTTGTTATCATGAAATCAATCTCTGAGCCCGTAAATGCTCCAGTTAGTGCTTCAAGGCCTAACCAAAAAGCATCAATTCCATTTCCTTCAAGAAGAAATGATGAAAGACGTCGTGAGAAAGCTAACGACCAAATTGAGAAATTCTATGAACTCTGTAGGAGATTGAGTTTCGAATTTGCTTTTCGGATGCTTGATTGCTATTGCACATTCGCCTGACTCTAAAACCCATAATCGGATACAGGGAAAAATTGAGTGAAATGGCTAGAACCCGTTGCAATGAGATTTGTCAGCAGTCATCCTAAAACAAAGTTACCAAAGAAACTTGGAGACCCTGGCCGATTTCTCATTCCATGTGAATTTTCCGGGATTAATACATGCAACGCCTTGGCCGATCTTGGCTCAAGCATTAATCTTATGCCATATTCCGTCTGGAAAACTCTCTCTCTTCCCCGAACTACCCACATTGCATTGACGTTGGTATTAGCGGACCCGTTCAATCTCTGAACCCAATCGGTATCACTGAAGTCGTTTATGTCTCGGTGGGGAAAGTTCTAATTTCTGACAGATTTCTGTAGTCGTCAGATTTTGAGCAGACCCACGTAGTTCCTTTAATTCTCGGAGGGTTTCTTGTAAACAAGTCGTAATTAATCGATGTTATTTCTGAAGGTGAATAACCCTTCGTTTGTTGGCGAAGAGGCCATTACATTCATCGGACCAAATTCGAGATACGACGGGGCTTGATTACGATCCATATGATCGGACAAACGAATGAACCGTCATTGATATCGGCTTGTGAAGAAGATTCTCAAAGAAGTTCTTGGTTCTCTGATGTAATCTCGAGTGGCAAATACCACTCCTTTTCTTTGATCCAATGTCTCTACCACATCTCCCACTCTAACTCTTTTCAGGGGTCAGTGATTTTCTCCTTTTCGATGATGCCGAATTTTTCTTGCTTTAGTGGATGATCCAACTTCACCGGAAGTTGATCAACTTATTTTGACCCTGTAGGGGACATTCTTCTCCTCGAAGGCAATTTCTAAATAGTGAACCTCCACCCACCTCTCAAGGAAATTTTTTTCCCTGAAAACGCGAAAAGATCTAAAAATTTGTGAAGGCAAATCATGAAAAAAATCTTTAGTTAATGAGCCCCTGTACCATGATGGTTGGCTCAAGGGACTTGCCACCTCATATTGGAGTCTGCATTTTGGAGCTGGTGACGACAAGTTGCCCGTCATAATGGCAAAAGGCTTGAATGAATGTGGAAAAGGCAGCTCTAATTCGAGGGTTCTTAAGTCCCATAGCGAAGCCATCGCTTGGAAACTTTCTGGATTTCATGGGTATCAACCCAGAGTGTATGTACACACAAAATTCTCATGGAGAGGACTACGGAAACGACGGTTCGCATCAAAGGCGGGAATCGAAAATCACGGACGGTCATAAAGAAAGAAGTTGAAAACTTTCTTGTCGCCGGATTGATTTAATCCGATCTATGACAGTCCAATGGGTAAGCCCGGTGCAATGTGTACCGAAAAAAAAGGGTGGCTATATGACCGTCGTGAAAAATGATGAAAATGATCCTTAATCCAAACCTCGTCTTGGTCACTGGGTGTGGAGAGTGTGCATCGACTACAGAAAGTTGAATGAGGCTACCCGAAAGGACCATTTCCCACTTCCCTTCATGGACCAAGATTGCTCGAAAGGACTAAGCGTGGGGGAACAATTTTATTGTTTCCTCGATGGCTTTTCGGCGTTATTTCCACGATTCCCATAGACCCGAAGGGACCAAGAAAAGACAACCTTTACTTTGCCCTTACGGAACATTTGCCTATGTAGGATGCCTTTTTGGGCTATGGCAATTGCACCCGGCACGTTCCATCTCGATGATTGATGGCAATCTCCCTCGTTTCAGTCGAAAAAACGATGGAAGTATTTATGGATGGTCTTTTTGTATTGGGGATTCTTTCGTTCTACATGCTATCCCATTTGGACAAATTGTTTGAAACGTGTGAAAGACACCAATGTGGTCTCACTGGGAGAAATGCCATTTCATGTAAGAGAAGGCATTGTTCTTGGACATAAAATCTACAGTTCGGGAGGAATTGAGGTCGATAGAGCTAAAGTTGGTGTTATCACTAAGCTCACGTCACCCTACTTCTGTGAAAGGTGTCGAAGTTCTTGGGCATGCCGGTTTTTACCGACGAATTCATACAAGACTTCTCAAAATAGCCCGCCCATGTCATCATTTGTTGCTTGAAATAGAGACTCCATTTTTCTTCTCGAAAGAGTGTAGCGATTCCTTATTACATCAAAAGATAATTGAATGAGGCTCCCGTGACATGATCAAAGTTCACAACAACATTTTTGTATTCAATCATCCAAATTTTTTGATTGCTCCCGACTGGGACTTGCCCTTCGAACTAATGTGTGATGCAAGTGATTTTGCAATTGGGGCAGTCCTAGGGCAACGAAAGAACAAGCATTTCCAAACACAATTCACTTGGCCATCAAACTATGACTGAAGCTCAAGCACACTAAACTACGATCCAGAAAATGATAGTGCTTGCGTAGTGTATGCTTTCGAGAAATTCCGGTCGTATTTGGTTTTGTCTGAGAGCATAGTGTATACCGACCATTCTGCTATAAAGTATCTCTTCGCTAAGAAAGATGCTAAGCCAAGACTGATGCGGTGGATCCTTTTGCTCCAAGAATTTGATGTCGTTATCCGTGATAAAAAAGGAGCAGAAATTTGGCCGGACCGATCATCTTTCCAGCTTGAGGGACCCTCATCAAAGATAAACTCGGGAACAAGGGAAATCACTAAATACATTTCCTCTCGATACTCTTGGATCGGGTTGCTCTTCGTGCTGATAGTATACCCCATGGTTAGCTGATTTCAGCAAAACTACAATTGCGGGGAATTTCATTGTCAAGGAGAATTCATCCCCCCCCCCCCCCCCCACTAAGGAAAAACAGTTTCAAAGATGTCAAACACTCTTCTGGGGAAGTCCCTCCCCTCCCATCTACTCCCGCACTCATTGACCCCTTCTTGTTCAAAATCGTAGCGGATCAAATGATCCGGGCGGTGTTGTGCACGGGAAAAAGAAGCTTCGACATTCTCGAACGGCTTGCCACAGTGGACCCACCGAGGGACATCATGGTGCAAATCTCACCGCCAAAAAGTCTTTGATGCCGGATTTCTTTTGGCCTTCAATATATAAGGATGACTCGAAGTGGTAAAATTGTGACTCGTTGAAACGTCAAGGTAAATTTCACAAAGGGATTGAAGATGCCTCAAATTCCATCCACGTTATGAAATCTTTGACGTTTGGTTCGGCATTGACTTCATGGCGACCATAGATCCATCTTCTAAAGGGCTACAAATACAACTCCTGTGCGCCTCGCCCCTCGCACACTATCTGTCAAACCTGGGGTTTGAAGCCAAAGGCGTCCCCCCACCCACCAACGACGCCCCACACCGAGTAGTTTCAAATTCTCTTAAATCTCTCTTTGCCAGATTTGGGTGGTCCCCCGTGCCATCATCACCGTGATCGTGGACCACATTTTTGCACCACTGACCAATTCCTGCCCAAAAGGGTCCCATGCTTCCCCTCATGGAGTCACTCCATCGTCTCCCTCCACAACCGCGTCCACCACCCGAGACAAGTGGGCAGGTTGAAGTTTCGATATACGTGCGTTTAAAAAGAATTCTTGAAAAGGACAGTGGCTGCGAAAATCGTGCCTCTGGTCAAGGACAACTGGATGCGCTCTTTGGGCCTTCGTTACAGCGTACAAAACACCCATCGGGTGCACTTCCAGTACAAGCTTTGATATATGGAAAGGCATTGTCATCTGCGATTGTGTTGAAGCACATAAGCTTACTGGCCCATTCAAAAATGCAAACTTTTGATCTCATAACAGCGGTGATCACGCAAAGTTCAACTCAATGAATTAAGTGAAATGCGTGATCAGCCTATGAAATTCTTTGAATCTACAAGAGAAAACTAAAGGGGATCAGGACGCAAGATCAAAAACCGCGTTTTCAACGTCGGTGATCAAGTCCTCCTCTTCAACTCAAGATTGAAAATTTTCTCCGACAAGTTAAAATCCCACTGGTCAGGACCATTTACCATTGTTCAAGTTTTCCCGTATGGCACCGTTGAGTTATCCCAAAACTCCGGGCCAAACTTCAAAGTAAATGGTCATCGTCTCAAGCACTACTTTGGAGGTGATATCCCTGCAATGGATATCCCTGACCTCTAAACCTTCCCTAAGGACAACTAATTCAGGGAGTTGGGTCAAGCTTAGTGACCCTAAACAAGCGCTTAGTGGGAGGCACCCCATGCTTATCCTAGTTTATCATTAGTAGTAGTATGCTAGCTTAGTAATAAATAAGTGTTTAGTTATTGTGAGGAGGCTTGCCTCTTTCCTTTTCCATGTTTTGTGTGTTGTGCTGTTTTGTCCAGGATGTCCTGGATTTTTGAAGCCTCTCTTGCTCGCGGTATTTGTCCTTCGATCACAAGAGCTTCACAATCCTCAGCTTCATCTGGGAATCCTGATATCCTAATCTTATCGACTAAACGTTTATCTTTAAGCATACTTCATAAACGGCTTAGGATTTACGTAGAAACCCTTCGTAAAACATTGAGGACAATGTTTCATTCTAGTATGGGGGGGATCTTCGATTTGATTGTGCCTGCAGCCGTTGTTTCTCACGTAATCCCGTTTTTACCACCAAAATTTCAAAAAAATGAAAAAATTTAAAAATTTTCAAAAATAAAATAAGTGTTTTGTCACAATTTTGACTTTCCTGCTGGGTAGAATAAGAGTAAATTTTGACTCGATCGAGCGTGTTGAGCTCTAGCTTGTTCCTTAACTTTTAGACTAAGCATTCGCGAATATTTGCGAAGAACAAAAAATGATAGTGTTAAGTATGAGCTGGATGCTAAACAAGGATTATTTGGAAATCTTAAGAGCTCATGTGTGTAATTTGTCGCTTTTTCTCCCATAAGCTCTTAACCTGATTAATATACGTGCTACTTTTGGAAATTAAACTTAAATCAATAATTTTTATGTAGTATATAGCAAAAACTTTAGCCTTAGTTCAAATTTATACTTGAATTTTTCAAAAAGACGTTTTCCCTAAAAAAAATAAAAAAAATGATGAAAATATAATAAATATAAACTGTGGGTTGATAAAAGTTTGCTGTATCTTGCCGGCTCACAACCGATGTTACAGCCTTCTAAAGAAAGCCCATAGTAAGAATAATAATCCGAGACTGATAAAAGTTTGCTGCATCTTGCCGGCTCACAACCGATGTTGCAGCCTTCTAAAAGGTCAAGGGTTACAAATTGCATAAATAGTTAATATTAAGTGTGAATAAAAGATCTCTTTTTGTTAAAATCAAATATGCTTTTGAACTTTGGCTATTCTATTTTATAAGCTATGTGCATACAGAAAACCTAAGAGTTTATAAAACCTAAGGCCCGTGAGTCCCGATACTAGTCTCTGTAGGATGTCAAAAGCCTGGTCACTTAACCGCAAGGTTGGGATGTGCCAAGACGAAAGTCGCTACATGGGATAATCTTGCCTTCAAACTCATTATTCTCAGGTGGAACGTAAAACATAGAATGTTGCAAAACATTGATCCATGTTGAAATTCAAAATAGCACATACACCTAAGATATAATAATTGTCGAGAGTGAAAAGTTTACAAGTTGCAAATATGAGTAGTGTTAGCATCTTAACTCATAATTAACGGTGATTTCGTTTTAAGCTTGGTTTGGAATAAGTGAAAAGTCGGGAACGATGAATTTATCCTTTTTGGGGCATTCTCGGATCGAAATGCATCTTGTTCTATGATCCCTAAAAGTTATAAAATAACGAAAGTCAAACAATATGAAAACTACAAAAAAAATGAGAAAAATGAAAAATACAAAAAGATGTGTAGGAATAAGTGTATATATAAAAATGGTAAAGACGGGGATTTTCAAAACTTATGAGTCTTTAATTCCCTTGATGAACACTTAGCTACTTTTCGAGGTTATTAGTCGAGGGGGATCGAGATTCTTAGTTTTCTAAGTGCTTACTTCATAGCATTGCGTGAGGACACGACAATGTCTTAGTATGGGGGATTTTGGTATGCGTTTAATTACACATACCTTTCACCATTAAAACCGGACTCAAATGACCAAAAACGTACCAAAAATACATTGTATTTGTATGTTTTCACTTATTTTGTGCAGGAAACGGATATCCGAGAAAAGGACGAAAAATCAAGCAAAAACGGACAAAACCAAGCACGGAATGGAAAAGCGTGGAAAAGACAAAGTCAAATCGAAGCCAAAGACCAAAAAGTCAAAGTCAAGTCAAAAAGTCAACCCCGAGGAGTGGCAGTGGATTAAGCATCAAAAACCGAACCCGAAAACGTAATCGCCAAAAAGTGGGCCCACCCGTACCCACCTAGTGGGCCCGGGTCAGCCCACTTACCTTTATAACAAATAAAAGCCCATTACAAAACTAAAACGAGCCCAATTGATATAACAAAGCCCAAGTCCATGAGACTTAACGGGCAAGGACTTCATTTGAAATAACACATATAACCTTTAAGGGCCAAAGATGCCATTTCCCAAACTTGTTAAACCCACAAGGACTGAATTTGTAACAAAGATATAAGGGTTGAGGGACCATTTTTGGAAACACCACAAACCCACACCCTGTTTAAACTACTGTACATCTCCCAACCCCATTTCCCGCCAACACCAAACCCCACCTCTGTCACCTCCCCCTCCTCGAATACTGTTCATAACCGTCCAAAACCATCACCACCAGTAAACCCCACCCCCACATGGGCACTCGTCCACCTTGGCAATCCCTTATGCTACCATTGGTCAAGAATTTTCAAGGGTTGAGATCAATTTGAGTGGGCAACAAGATTAATGAATGGCTCAGATTGGGTTTGTGTTTCTACACACACAACAAACACACAAGACTCATTTTACTCAGCAAACAAGCACACGGGAAGAAGAGACCAAAAAAAAGCTAGCTCGTTTTTCTATAAATAGTCCTTGTAAGCCCTTGAGGCACAAGGAGGGTGTGTTGTTTTTAGAATTCAGTTTTAGTTTTTTTTAACTTAAGTTAACTTTATGTACTTTTAATTTTTAAGATTAATGAAAATTCAGTTTTATGTTTTAATTTTTGTTCCAATTTCTTAAGTTATCTTAAGTCTCTTTTAAAGCTCATATAAGCCACTATATAATCGGTTTAAACTTCTATACAAGAATTAAGAAAAGAAAACCTGAAAAAAAAGGGTGCTAAATTATAAGCTTATGGATGAATAAGCAGAAAGGGATGGCTTATTGGTTTTAGAGTCTCATGGGAGATACTTAGGGTTTGGTTATTAAGCTTTGAAAAGCTTAAACTCGTTGCCAAAAGCTTGGACAGGTTGTAAGTTCCCTATTTATCTTTTTTAATTCTTGCTTATTGCTACAGTAGAATAGTTATTAGTACTGTAGCACTGCTTATTCTTAGCTTATTCTTGCTTAAATTGCTTATTTATGTCTTATTTATGTTTGTTAATGATTTTATGCCATTGTTTTAAGTCTTAAGTATAAACTGCCTTAGTATGCTTATTTTTGCTTTTTGCTTATCTGCTTAATTTAGTGCTTATTTCCTTTTGCTTTTTACTTTTTATTGCTTAATATTGTATGTCTAATATTTGTCTTTAAAACTTTGAGCTTAATTCTGTCTTTAATAGTGTTAAATCAAATTTTCAGAATCTAAAGGAGTGTTTGGTACAAGCTGCAAAATGGGTCAAAATTTTGTTCTAATGGGTTGTGGCCATTTGGCCAACTTTGGCTAACTTTATTGAGCCAATTAGAGTCTGTTTTCCAAAGTTTTTAAGTCCAAAAAGTGTTTTTCAAAGTTTTCTCATTGTTCTCTCAAATCTGTTGAATTTTAAGAAGATTCCATGAGCTTATTTGTTTAAGCCTTTGAAAACCTAAAGTAAGGTTTTAAATTGTGTCATTTTTGTGTGTAAAAGACAACTAGTTAAGTCCTTAGGTTTTTCTTGTATTTTTCTTAAATCTGTCAACATAGTTTTATGTTTTTCAAAAAGTCAAAAATGCTTAATTTCAAGACCAATTATCAGATAGCAAATATGGTTCTAAGCTCTTGAATTTTTGAGCATAAGCTCACCACAAGTTACTTTTCATCTGTTTTAAGCTGCTTTTTGGTTGTGAGCTTATTTGGGTACTTATCTTTGAGCTCTCTTTTTAACAAAATTCCCTTGACAAACTGCCCTGGTGCTAGACCACTAACTTGCAGCCCCTTTTTAGCTTGATTTAACTTAAAGACCTTAGGACCTTTTAGCTTATTTAGATACCCACTAGGTTAGATGTTAAGATTCTATAACTTTTAAGCCCTAGTTTGCTTTTTAGTTTGTTTATTTTTAATCAAAAAGACCTTTATTAACTGCCTTGTAAGCTAGGAATAGGAATGAGCTTATTTTGACTTTCCAGCTTATTTAGTTAATAAGCTGTTGATCTTAGTGCTTATTTGTCATGCCCTTAAGTCCCTCTTCAGCTTATCTGTCCTTTTGATAGCTTAATTAGTTCAGAAAGGCAAAAAGAAAAAGCAACATGTGCCTTTAAGCTCAATTTAGCAATCTGTCTGTCTTTGAGTGCTTATTCCGGCTTATTGATTAGTTTTCACAAAAAGTTTTAGTTGAAAAAAATGATAAGCTCCATGAGGTTTATAAGTTTGTGTTGACTAAAAACGTACCAAAAATATATTGTATTTGTATGTTTTGCATTTGTATTATGCAGGTAATGGATATCTAAGAAAAGGACAAAAATAGAAGCCAAATCAATAAAACCGAGCACGAGAACGGAAAGAGCATGAAAGAAAAGTCAAGTCAAAGCCAAAAAGTCAAAGTTAAATTAAGTCAAAGTCAACCTCGAGAAGTAGATTTGGAAAGAGCATCGAAAACCAAACCCGAAAACCTAAACTACCAAAAGTGGGCCCACCCGTACCGACCTACTGGGCCCGGGACAGCCCACTTATATCCTTATAAACATTTAACCATAAATAAAAGCCCAAGTTTTTATTATCCATACCCGACCCAACAAATAGCCCAACACCACCCTTGTTAACACCACTCCACTCCCGTTACCCTTTTATAACACCCCGTTAGTCCTTTAAAGGACTAACGGTGTTGCAAACCAACCAAACTGCAAGGGAAAGAATTTGAAAAAGAACAAGTGAACATCCCTGTTAATAACATATAACTCTCTCAGGGACTGTTCTTGCCAAGTCCCCTAACCTACACCCTGTAAACATATCACTGTTCATCCTCTCCCACATCCCGCCAAAACCACCAGCACTATTCCCCTTTCTTCTCACCCTTGTCCACCCACACCAGGACCACTCCACCCAGCTGGCAATATCCCTAATCTCCCATTGGCTAGAATTGATCCAACGATCTAAATCAAAACCCTTAATCCAACGGGGTGAGAATAGAGAGGCTAGAAGATTCGGGGAAGAGAAGATTAGGGTTTGAAAGGCCTATATAAAGAGAAGAGAAGACAAAAGAGGGGAGTTCCAATTTTTTATATTTTCTTAGCTTAAATTTTAATTGTATGTTTTTAATCTCCAAAGATGTAATTCGATTTTATTATTAATGAAAGTTTCCTTTTAGTTTAAATCCAGTGTTCTTCGCATTTAATTTTTGCTTATAATCTTACTTACAAGTTGTTGTTTACAAGTCTTAAACTGTTTTCTTAAAAATTCATTAAAGCTATAAGTTCAGCCATAAGAGGAGGGGGGGCGGGGGGGGGAAGGGGGATGTTTATAGCTTATGAGCTTAAACTCACTCTCAAACCCACTCAAATACTACTTGGAAGCTGTTAGAGATTGGTACTTGGTTTGTTAAGGTATGGTAAATGGTTAAGAGCTTTATGGTATATGGTTTTGGTTTTGGAAAAAGCTGTTGGTGTTTTCAACTGTGGTACAAAGGGATTTGGTACAAGCTTATTTGTTTAAAAAGCTAAAAAATGAAAGCTTATACTGGTTTTTAGAGCCTGTGGCAGGCATATAGGTAGAGGGTTTAGGGTTTATGTAGTCTCAATCTTAGGACTTGAGGTAAGTTTACTTTTTAAGTTTTGCACCTCTTTTAGCTTACTTTTTTATAAAGTGCTTATTTGTGCTTCTTGTTGCTTGAAACTGCTTAATATAGTTCATTTGTGTTTTTGAAAGCTTAAAATTTAGTTGTTATAATTTAATATTTCATCTTTCATGTTTTCTTAAAAAACTGTCTAAAAACTCAAAAAAAATTAGCATAGTGTTAATTGTTGTTGATTCTGTAGGTCCAAAGTCTTGGATCTGATTAGCCTTTTGTAAGCCAATAGCTAACTTGAATAAATCCAAATCAACTATAAGAGAGACAAAGACTATGAATACTATGTGTTAATGCGGAATCTTAACACAAGAACCGCTATCCTCTCCCCAGAATTGACGACTTGTTCGATCAATTACAAGGTGCGTGTTGTTTCTCCAAGATAGATCTTCGCTCAGGATATCATCAGTTGAGAGTTCGAGAGGAAGATATACTGAAGACTGCGTTTAGAACCCGATATGGGCACTTTGAGTTCTCAGTCATGCCATTTAGGATGACAAACGCACCAGCAATATTCATGGAAAACTTTAATGAACCGGTCTGCAAAATATATTTGGCAAATTTGTTAATTGTGTTCATTGATGGCATCTTAATTAATCTCAAAGTCAGAAGAAGTGAAATGAAGTTCAAATGAAGCGATTCTAGATTTACTCAAGAAAGAGAAGTTATACGCCAAATTTTCAAAGTGCGAGTTTTGGTTGAAAGAAGTTCAGTTCCTAGGACATGTGGTCAACCGTGACGGTATCCACGTGGATCCTAGCAAGGTTGAATCGGTCAAGAACTGGAAGACTCCTGAATCATCAACTGAAATCCGTTCATTTTTAGGATTGGCAAGTTACACGGCTATTGATGAGAATTTCTCCAAGTTGAAAGCCCTCACTGTTGACTCAAAAGAACAAGACATATGTGTGGGTGCGATGAACAGAAAAGAAGATAGCTTTTGGGTATTTGAATGGAGAAGCTATGCAATGCTCCAGTGTTAGCACTTCCCGATGGACCAGGAAAAACGGGGAGGTGGGGGGACGTTTTTTGTGGTCTATTGTGATACATCAAAACTTGGTTTCAGGTGTGTGCTAATACAGAAGGGCAAAGTGATAGCGTATGCATCAAGACAGTTGAAGCCACAATGAGAAAAATTATACCACACACGACCTGGAATTGGGTGCGGTGGTGTTCGCTCTTAAATCTGGAGACTATTTATCTTTATGGATACGAAAAGTGGTTATTACATGACCACCAAGAGTCTCCAAGTTCATCTTCGGACCAGAATAGAGTTGAATATGCCACAAAGGCTGGTGGATCGAGCTGCTCAGAGTGACTATGAGTGTGAGATAAATACCTACCGGGGAAAGGCGAATGTGATGGCCGATGCCTTGAGTAGGAAAGAAAGCTTAACCAAGGCCGATTGTAATGAATTTGAGTATCACTATCCATTTGGACTTAAGACTAGATTTTAGACAGCACAGGGTGAAGATTCAAGGATCTCCATAGCCCTAAACTAAATGGCTAAGAGGGGTTTTAGTAATAACACTTTGAACGACGAGGAAGATGGTGAAGATCTACTTCTTGATCGCTATCTGGATTCATCAGTTAGGTGGGTTGTAAGAAAAACTGATCATGGACGAAGTCATACTTCTAGATACTCAATACATCCAGGTGCAGACAAGATGTACCACGAATCTGAGAGATTTGTATTGTGGCCTGGTAAGAAGAAAAAAGACATTGTTGAGTCGTTAGCAGGTGTCTTACATGCTCTAAGATTAAAGCCGAACATCAGAAACCCTCAGGATTACTTCAACAACCGGAAATCCCTGAGTGGAAATGGGAGAAAATAACAATGGACTTAGTCACAAAGTTACCTAGAAGCAGCGGTGGGTATGATGCGATTTGGGTCATTGTAGAGATTACCAAGTCGGCTCAATTTTTACCCATTCGTGATAGATTTCAAAACAGAGAAGCTAGCAGAATTTACTATTCACGAATGATAACCTTCCTACTCACCCCACTCCACAAAACTACAAACCCACGCTGGCAATCCCCCACCCTCTTATTGGACAGAGCTAAGAAAAAAAATGAAGGGTTTGGATCATTTTTCTTGGGCAGCACTCATGATTAAGGGCCAGAATATGCTTAGGTTTCCTCTCACCAAGAAAGCACAACAAACACAAGAGCCTTGAAGACTGACAGCTATAAAAAAAAGACAGAGACGTAGTATGTAGTTTTTAATCTAGTGTAATTTTTAGTGTAATTTTATTTTCAATGTCTTAAGTTTAATGTTGTTTTGTCTTTAAATTATCCTCTGTCAGTCTACAGCTTTGTATCCCTTTTAAAGTTAATACAAATTTCAAGTTATCAAGTTATTATAATTACTGTCTTTTAAAGTTTTATGCACTCAAAGTTAATCTTTGTTTACTAGTGATCTCATAAGCTCTTTTAAGCCCATACATTCTGTCATACTCATAAAAGCTTTTGCAAAAAGCTTTTACTAAGTTTACTGTTTTATTAAAGAAGATTTGAATTTCAGCTATTGGAGCATGGTAAGAAATGGATGGCCATGGTATTAGTGCTTAATGGTTAAGCATTAGGAAGTTATTCAGGGTGTTTTAAGCTCCTACCACAAGATTGGACCTATGTAAGATCTATTTTTCCTATTTAAGCTTATCTTTATGCAGTAACTGTTCTTATGCTTATTCCTGATTAGTATTGCTTAATTTCTGTTGTAGTTTGCTTATTTGTTCTAAATTTGTCTTTTACTATATCTGTTTTATCCCATTTAATCTTTTGGTAGTATAAAAATGCATTTTTATTATTTTAAAGGGGTGTTTAGGTTAAGGGTACAAAACGGGTCAAAAGTGGTTAGAAACCACTTTGGGTCTTAAGGCCAACTTTAACACTCTAATCTAAGTTGTTTTTCTTCAGTTTTATAAGCTTTTCACAGATAGAGATAAGTTTTAAGTTATTTCTTATAAGTTGATATTATATGTGTTTTTAAAACCTTTCATACTGTGTTGAATTTGAATTTTGGTTAAAAGTCTTTTTAAGGTGTGTTCTTTTTGTCAATTTAAGTTAAATGCAGTAAATTTAGTAGTCTTTAAGTTTTCCTTTTGTATTCTGCACTAGGTCCCCTTTTGTCATTAATAGTTATATCCTTTTTAGAGTCATTAGTTCAGCAGTTTTTTTTCTTTTTTCAATAAGCTCCTATAGATTTAAGCTGTGATTTTTAGTATACAGGCTCATTAGGAGTCCTATTTCATATGTCTTAACTAATTTTAAGTTTTCTAGCCCTTTAGTTGGCTTATCCCTAGGTCTGCTTTAAGCCTTTTTGATAGCAATCTCTCAGTAGGTGCTGAGAGATTCAGCGCTTTATTCTGCCTTTTGCATAATTCAGCTGTTATTCATACTCTAATTTCTTGGATGCTTATTGTAGTCTAGAAGCTATTCTTTAAGCTAGTGTAAGCCCCATAGTCATAAGAATCCTTCTAGGTGCTTATTTTTCTTTTCCCTTTGCTTATTAGTCCTAGAAAAGCCCAACAGTTAAGTTTTTAGGCCTTAGTCTTTTTAAGCATGCTGCCAATTCAAGCTGCTTATTGTAGCTTATTTTTGACTTTCTAAAAAAGTAGTTTTATCTAATGTTGCTTATTTCATGCCCTTTTATAAGTTATCAAAAAGAAAAAAAATGTAAAAAAAATGTTTTTAAAAAAAAAGGGGAAGTCATGGGGCTTGAACCCATGACCTCCCCCTTTGTATACTAAGCCTCATAAACACCACACATAATCGGTTGCCTTAGGGACTTTATTGTTAACTAGTTCTCTTTATTTAAATTTTATAGTCATTTAAGCCCATAAGCCATTCAGCCCTTTGTGGCTTATTTTTTGCTTATTTATAAGCTAGTTTTCAAAGGTTTCATTTTTCCTGCATTTCGCACACCTTTATCTACTTTCCATGATTTTTCCAGATTTTTCCTTAATTGTTTAGTATTTTTAATCTTTTATTTTCTTTAAAATAGTTTTTAATTATAATAAATTAAACAAAAATCAAAAAAATATTTTTCTTTTTTTTAGAAAATTTTCTTTTATCATTTTTCACTTAGGAAAAATAAATTTACATTCGTAGGGTCATTTTTGCAAAAATTTAATTTTTAAAGAACGGGATTCGATCCCGTTCTTATTTTTTTCGCGTTTTTAGCTTTAAACACCTCCGTTTTTGATCTAGTTTTTTTTATTCTTCCTTTTTAGTCACTATTAGCTTATTAAAAGTAAAAAATTCACTTTAGGTTTAAAATTTAATAAATTAGGTTTTTAGTCGCGTTCGTTTTTAATGCCCGTTCTCGTTTTCGCATTTTATCTTTAATTGCTTTTAATTACATGTTCCCGTAGGCTTAGGTTTTCCTTTTAAGCCTTTATTTATGTTTCCCGTAGAATTTTAAGTTATTTAAATGCCTTTTTATGCTTTCCCGTAGTTTTAGGTTTAAATTCCCGTTTTCGCGTTTTTTTTAAATTGCTTTTGTTTAGGGTTTTCTTTTATTCGTTTTTGCATATTATTAGTAGTTTTAGAAACTCAACCCCATATCTTTTCCATTCAAGCATTGATATTCAAACCGACTTTCGATTTTCAAATTCACGCCTCGTTGGGAAGAACGACCCGGGTCCGGTTTTAAACTTTGTGGATAACAAAGTGAGAAACCGATACTTCCGGTTTACTATACTACTATCATTGATATTATCCTATTTGTTATATATATATTTATATATTTATTTATATTTATATATGTGGTGAAAAGGTAAGCAAATCACTCAATATGCCGTATCCAGGAGACATTTATACGCCGTATTCAATATAAAGTAATAAAATATTCTGGAAGATATCGAATGTGGTCCCTACTCCAAGAAACCCTCGATAAGCCGTATGCATCTCTCTCGATATGCCATATCGACTAAATTCCAGACAGTATAAATAAAAAACCTAAAAACGAGTTTTTAGCGTGCTTGATTATATTTTCGATACCTTAACCACAAAAGTCAATTTTCAGAAGACAAGAAGAGCAGAAGAGTTCAAGCAAAGCTATTAATTCCATACGAAACACTTTGTAATCTCATATACTCTATTAATCATTCGATTTTTGGTATCATTCGTTTAACTCGGTTAGTTTACCTTGGTTGAATTATTACTCTTGTATTGATTGTTACGTTTGAGGGCTAATACCCTTGGGTATTAGCCATTATTATAATGATTTAAATGTTTGGTTTGTTTTTATCGAATGCTTAATTTATCGTTGATTGCTTGTTTATGTTTATCAATTTATACCTGTGTACGTGCTTTTGTATGCGACCTATCATTCAACCGGATCTAGTGATACCGACCAAGTTAGCTAGATGCCGGGATGACTCTCTATATATTGATTTATATATCTAGACCAATAGGATCATAAATAATGACCTATCTTTGCCTTTAGATTAGTGAGCTTAGTTGGACCGGCAGGTGACCCTTAGGATCAACGAGTACGTTCTTAATCAATTGGTAAAGACTTGTTCAGTGGACTACTAGTATATAAATTACCATTAAGCAGTAAGTGGGTAAAGTCTCTATGAGCTAGGGTTTAACAAGATCACCATTGCTTTAACCCCTAAGATAGATTATAATCAGCAAATAGGATGCTTTATGCGGATGCGTTTAATTGTGATAGAATTCTTCGTGTCTAGGTCTTAGGAAGAAGTACCGGCTAAGTCTTAAGAATGATATGCCGCCTCGAGATAAGCATTGATTGCAATAAATAAACAAACCAACGTTTTAATTGGATTAATCATGGTTAATACAATTTTCTTATGTTTGGCCAGACCGCTTTTCTATCTTTTGTCTGTCTGCTTGCGTGTGTTATTGTGTCTTAAGTTGATCTAAGTCACCACAAACATGTGCCAATCTCTCAGGTTGAAACCCCCCTTACCCGTTAGAATTAGGATTAACATAGGTTTAACATAGAATAGAATTAAAATAGTTTAAATTAACTTAGTTTAGTTAACCAAAATATTGATAAAATAAAAGATTAGTTCTCGCTCTTAGTGATCGACACCCTACTTACCACAAAACTCCATCTGATCGGGTACACTACCCGTTAAAGTGTTGTTTTAGGTAAAGTCGGCAAAATATAAATTTAAAACTTGAATACTCTAAATTAAACCCTACACGACAACACAATCAAGTTTTTGGCGCTATTGCTGGGGAGTGAAATTTTAATCTTGACTTTTATTTAATATTTTGGTTTTAAACATTAGATTAATCTAACCCGTAGGATTAGTGTAATTTAGATTCGTGTAAAATTCTGTAAAATTATGTATATTTGTTTTTAATTGTTTGCTTGTTTTAATTGTGTGTTTGTTTTAATTGTTTCCTATACACTGTTCTGGTCGATAACCTGATACGGTGTATCCACTTAAATTGGATACGGTGTATCTAGCTTTCTTATCCAATACAGCGTATTCATTCAGTAGATTGATACGGCGTATTCAAATCAATTAAATACGGCGTCTCGTTCGTCTGATACAGTAGCAAAGGAGTTCTTCATACTCGAACTTAAAGCTTAAAATTTTATACACGCCTTTTTCCAATTGGTTCTACTGATAATTTTCTGGTTATTTTCAGTAACAATGACAAAGGTAATCAAGGAAGAGTTCGAGAATCGTTCACTTGTAATACATCACTTGAAATTTTTCATAGAGAATTCAACCGGATGAGCATAATGGATGACGATTTGTTAACCTATGATGTTGAAATTCCTAGACTTGCTAGCGTTCCATGTGACTTAAATGATGAAGATGACTCAAAACAACAGATGACACATGGATCAGATGTTGATATGGAATATGATCCATCTAATGTTGAATTTACTAAATGGTTGGCTTTGAAATTTTATAACCATAAAACAATGGATCAATATACGAAGAATGCATTATGGATTTATTAGACTAGAGGTGATGATGAAGTTGCACTCACTGACGAAGAATCCTTCAATTCTGATGATGATGATGATGATGAAGTTGCTGAAATCTTTAAGATCGACACTAATGTATTTGACTTCGAGGAATTTAATCATCTTTTACAAATCGATCCAAATGTGCATATTGATGCATTTAAGACTTACGAAGATTATAAGGATGCTTGGATTTATGAATGGAATGAAGATGTGCCATAGGTGCATGAAAAATCATGGACTGACACTGGAATATGGGAAGAACCCACTCTAGTTAAACATTATTATGAGCCTTTTAATTATAAAAATGGATGTTCGGAGTGGCCAACTTATAACTGGAAAGATGACGGATATTGTAATGGTGGGAACTTTCCTGGAGCATACATAGTTGGGAATACACTCCGTTATCAAAATTTAGAATGGTATGAAGCATTGGAGGATGGCAAACTTAAAGACGAAGCTTTAAAAAATAAAGCCATCATAGAAGGAATGATTGACAAAGATGATGAATCACATAATGAAGGTTGGAGAAGATGGGATGGCTATGTGAATACCATCCATGATCATGAAGAAAGAGAAAATGAAGAAGAGCATGAAAATGAAGAAAGATGCGAATTATTTGATAACCCTCGCCAAGAAACACCGGTTTGCAAGATTAGAAGATTTGAGATGATCAAGTATTCATTTAGACAAGATGAAGAGTATGTGGCTATAAAAGGAATGTGAATACGATGATTTGAAAATTACCAATGAAGATGCATGTCAGGCATACCAAGAAATCTTTCGTAGCATGGATGAAGGATGGGTGGTAACAAGAGTCGAGTGAAGAAAGCTAAAGAAAAAGTCTAACTTAAAGACTAGCTGAAAGAAAAGTGCTTCCCGGGAGACAACCCGGACGTTTTTATTTATTTTTATCGAGTTTGTCTTCCCAGACATCAATACGGCGTATCCGTTCAATACCATACGGCGTATTGAATGCCTGGACGCTATCAGTCCTTTATTTTTTTTGCATTTAAAACTTTATCATCAGATCTGTCTATACGGCGTATTCATGCACATGATACGGCGTATTTGGCACACTGACTCGTATTGATACTTTTTACATGTATTTCTATAAGGCGTATCCGAGTTTTTGGATACGGCGTATTGATTGCATGTACAGTTTATTTTTATTTTTTATTAACCGTAGGATACCCGAGATAGGTTTTTGCATGTTTTTCCTATATTGTGCGTAGGACCTCGCTGGAAAAGAAATCGACAAAGTTGGTGAAGTATAAATGTTAAAATAAGAAATCACTAGCTAAACAAGAAAGATCCGGAGGTCGGGGAGGATTGAACAAATAAGTTGCCATATTATTTAGTGAGAGAAAAGGGAAGATGTGTGTTTTCTAGAGAGAGAAAGTCACACACCTTATTACAAAATTATGAATCCTCACCCCTCCATGGAAGTATGGAGGGGGTATATATAGGTCAAGACAAGGGACACTATACTAACTTAACAGTTCTAGTCCCTGTAGTTCTTGCCTAATGAAAACTAATGTAATTCCGATATGTCACCATATTTTAAGGCTAACAATCTTCCCCCAATATGTGGACATATGGAATTACTTACAATGTTCCTATCAAGTACAAATACAACACAAATAAAGTCTTCCAAAGCGCTTCCAAAGCTGAAGATGTCTTCTGAGTCCTCCTAGTCTTGAAACTTGTACTCCAGCTTGGATCTTCATTGTCTTTACTTGTTCTGGAACGATTGTAGTATGCATGAGTTGGATTAACTTCCCCCCAATTCATGCAGCATGTCTTAAAAAGCTTTCTTCATAGACTCCTTTTTGGCGAAGTTTCTGAATCAGCTTCCCCCAAACCAACATCACTATCTTAAGCAGATTCTAAAACTTTGAAGTAGCTTGAACAATCTTCTACTTGTCATTGACGTGCACATCGGAATTTTGTAGAAGTCAAACCACACCAACGACCACTGCTTCTTGTCATTAGGGCTTGGTGAATATTCGTTCGGGGGTACATGCGAGAAATCAACAACAATTCTTCTCACGTTTGCAGAATACTTCATAAACTATACCAAGTAAAGTAGTATACACTAATTCCCCCTGGAAGTCGGATGTACACAGTTAGTTTTGTTTTTGTTTGATGATATTGAAAAAAAGTTACACTGGTTTAAAAAAATGATTTTTTTTTCAGGTGAAGAATACATTGGTTTATTTCTTTGGTAGGATACTTTGGTTTATCCTGTATGAAAAAAAAGACACTTTGAGTTATCTGCAAAAAAAGATTCTTTTGGTTATCCCGTAAAAAAAAGAAAAAAAGGGATACTTTGGGTTATCCCTTTGGTTTATCCAGGTTTATCCGTTCGTTTGCAGATATGTCTTCGCATGTTGGCGGATTTCTTTAACAACTAATTATGTTCGTGTGTGTAAAGCTCTGTTGCTGCTTGCTACAATATGAAGACTGTTGCAAATTAGGTTTTACTTAGCTTTAATTTTTCGTGTTTTCTTTTCAGTCTCTAGCTTTTGCGATTTTACCGCTCGGACTGCGGGGGAGTATTAGATGGATTAAGTTGCCCAAGCTCGATCTGTGGGCTTAGGGTCTATTAGGGTTAAGGTTATCATGTCTTTGTAATGTATAAATAATGGTTAATAATAAAGTTACATCGATGGGGTTTCATTGTCTAACAAATATTTGTGGGCTGTGATAAAAATAATAATTAGAAGAACATAGTATATTTAACAAATCCTCAACGTGTCTCCATAGTTAAATATCAAGTAAACAAAATAACTATGATTAAATTTTAAAACATGACAAAAAAAATTGTAAACTGAGCACATTAACATTTCTATCAATGACTTGGTTAAGTCTTAGCACTTGATTTCTTCTTCATGAGTTCTAGTCAAATGTTATCTCCAATGCTCTATTCTTGGCTCATGTTCGTATATGATCTTATTTT